>RJWJ010046936.1:0-11163 GCA_004363605.1 Indri indri
TTTTTTGGCCATTATTCTGTCTTCTTTTGAAAAGTTTCTGTTCATGTCCTTTGCCCACTTTTTGATAGGGTTGTTTGATTTTTTCTTGTTGATTTTCCTGAGTTCTAAGTAGATTCTAGTTATCAGCCCTTTATCAGATTTGTAGCATGCAAAAATTTTCTCCCATTCTGTAGGTTGTCTGTTTGCTCTTGTGACAGTTGCTTTGGCTGTGCAGAAGCTTTTTAAATTGATCAGGTCCCATGTATTTATTTTGGTTGTTGCTGTGATTGCCTTTGGGGTCTTCTTCATAAATTCTTTGCCTAGGCCAATGTCTAGAAGAGTATTTCCAACTTCTTCCTCTAGAATTCTAATAGTTTCATTTCTTAGGTTTAAATGTGTTACCCAGCGTGAGTTGATTTTTGTGAGAGGTGAAAGGTGTGGATCCTGGTTCAGTCTTCTATATGTGGCTATCCAGTTCTCCCAGCACCATTTATTGAATAAGGATTCTTTTCCCGATCGTATGTTTTTGTCTGCTTTGTCAAAGATTAGGTGGCTATATGAGGATGGTTTTATATCTGGGTTCTCAGTTCTGTTCCACTGGTCAATGGTTCTGTTACATGTAAATTGATTTTTCTGTAGCAATAATTTGTGAGTTTTTTGACCTTGGCACTACTGACATTTTAGGAAAGATAATTATTTTTTGTTGTGGGTGCTGCCCTGTGCACTCTAGGATATTTAGCAACATCCTTGCTGCATTTTTTCATGTTTGTTGGCTATTAGTCTATCTTCTTTTGAAGCATTTCTATTCATGTCCTTTGCCCAATTTTTAATGGGGTTGTTTGATTTTTTCTTGCTGAGTTCCTTGAGTTCTATATGGATTCTAGTTATCAGCCCTTTATCAGATGTATAGCATGCAAATATTTTCTCCCATTGTATTAGTTGTCTGTTCATTCTAACGATAGTTTCCTTGGCTATGCACAAGCTCGTTAATTTGATTAGGTCCCATTTATTTATTTTTGTTGTTGGTGTGATTGCTTTTGGGGTCTTCTTCATAAATTCTTTGCCTAGGCCGAAGTCTATAAGACTATAAGTCTTATATAAGTCTTATAGTCTATAAGACTATAAGACTATAAGTCTATAAGACTTACAAGACTTAAGTCTTATAAGTCTATAAGAGTTTTTCTAACATTTTCTTCTAGAATTCTTATGGTTTCATGCCTTAGGTTTAAGTATGTGCATTTATTTTTTGTATATTAGTATGGGTTTTTCTGTAGAAGAGAATCCTCTGAAGTGCAGTTTCCAGGTACAAAATATTGGTGATTTTGGTTTTGTTACATATTGTCAAATTTACTTGCAAATAGTGTATAAACATTTATGTTCCCACCAACAGTTTATGCAGGTTACTTTGTATGCACATTGTTCCCAATACATGATATTCTAAGTTTTACTTTTTGCCATGTTTACTTTTTGCCAGCATGATACATGAAATATAGTACCTCATTGTTTTGATTTGTATTTATTTATGAATGAGGTAGCATCTTATATATTTATGGGCCATTTTTATTTCTTTTTCAGTCAACTGCCTTCTGAGCATTTTTCTGTTGAGTTGATGGTTTTTATAAGCTCTTTGTATATTAAAGAATTTTATTTGTTATATATTTGTTTTTTGTCTTTTGACTCTCTGGTTTTTTGTTTTTTTTTAATTTATATTTTTTGCCATATAGATGTTTTGAAGTTGTATAGAGTTGACCCTTGAACTATCTACTTTAATAACTATTCTCTACTTTAACAACCTTATGGGCAGGGCTTTGAATGCAGTGTTCAACTTAAGTAGATACGAGTTGGGAACTTGGATATCTGGCTAAGGAGTTTGACTTCATCATGCTGGCAGTGAGAAGCCACAATGGGAGAAGGGGAATGGTAGTGTTTCAAGAAGATAAGTTTGGCGTTATGGGGGAATGGCTACTAGAAGGAAAGAAAGAATAGAATCAGGAAGATCAATTAGGAGGTTTTTGTATTACTAGTCAAGTTTGCTGGGACAAAAGTCTCATCTGGGGGAGCTGTCACGAGTTTAGAAAGATTTTAAGAAACATTCCAAAGGAATCATTGACAGAATGTGGTGACTTGCCTGGATAACGGTAGAGTTACTGATTTTTTTGAAATTGAAGGTTCGTGAATCCATTAAATGAAATGGAGGCTGTTCTTGATTTGAAATATAAATGCATTTTGTTTCCTGCTTAGTTCAATTTACTAAACATTTACTGTGAGCTGCTATATGCCAGCCCCCATGGTTGGAGCTAGAGATATAAAGATATACTCGGACTCCAGACTCAAGGAATTCACTGTCTAGTAGGGAAGGCATACAGATGTGTAATCCAAATATTGCAGTGCGTTGTGCAAAGTGCAACAAACAAAGTATGTAGAAGATGCAAAGGTAGTATGAAGGAGGGAAGGGAAATTTTGCCTGGGGAGGTCAGGTAGGGTATCACAGAGGATGATACCTGTGAGCAAGTTTTTAAAGGATAAACAGGAGTTTGCCAAGTGAAAAAGAGGGAGAGAATATTTCAAGAAGTGTGAACAGCATTACAAAGGCATGGAGGTCTGGAACACAGTGGTGTGTTTAAAGAGACTTGTGAGTATTAATAGCCGAGTATGACAAATTAAACTATTAAATATTAGGGAGAATAACAGGAGATGTGGCTGAAGTGGCAAGTAAAGGCCAGGTTATGGAGGGCTTTCTATGCGCTGCCAAGGATCTTGGAGCTTGAAACCACTGAAGGATTTTAAACAGACTAACTAATTAGATCACAGTTTAGCAAGCTAACCTTTCTTGGAGAGGTGAGACTTGTCAGTAGGACCAGTTAGTAGGCAACTGTAAGAAGTAATGAGGGCCTGAGTTTGGGCAAAGGAAGAGAATAGAGTCATTTGGGCAAGATTCAGGAAAATATAAATTATACATGATTTATAGAAGGTGTGAATTTCAACTAATTGTTTTTTCCTGAGGCAATTTTTAATAGGTCTGATAATGTAGTTCCCTGTGCGATTGCTAATGGAATGGATGTGTAAAACTGGTAGGACAGGAGTAAATAGCACTCAGTTATTATTCCTGAGCTTAATATAGTGGTTTTCAACTTGTTTTCTGCCTCCACAATGTGAAATTGATGCCCGTCAGTAATATCACTCATTACCCTGTGGTGATTTTAAACTTGGAGGAGGAGGGTCAATAGGAAGGAAGTTATAGAATCTCCCAGGGAGCATGTATAGTTTGAAAAAATGCCCTGGGAATTCTGCTATATACCATTTCTCCTCCAAACACAGACATTGAATCACTGGCATATTTTCAGCATTGGTGAGAGAACACACACACACACACACACACACACACACACACACACAACCTACTGGCAAATGAATTCACGTTCACATAGAAAGTGTATATAGGCCTTTACTAAAATATCCCCTAGTTACAGATTAATGCGAAGCAGCATTGTTATATTCTAGTTTTCTTCTCTGTGATGCTGTGATTTTTAATGCATTTCCGATAAATATAAATCAACTCATTCGGAGCAAGTTAACCCATGGGGAGAGAGTTAAGGGAAAAAGCATGGAACAAGTCCTCAGTCTAGATAGAAGGGAATATAAGATGACTAATTACTTTCATGCAGATGTGAATTTTGAGCTGGCTGCTGTTGTAAAGCTTCCATAGAGTGTAACAAATAAGATAGCAAGCACAGTATCTGGTAATGGAGTGGAAAGAGTGCTCTCTTTTAGGGGAAGACCAGGCCTTTCACTGAGGTAATGCAGATTGTCAGGGAGGCAATATTTGAGGCACCTAAAGTAATTGAGAGGACCAAAGGTAACTCAGCAAAATGGTGATTTTCTTCCAGGTTCTACCTTCCCCTTGTGGCATCAGTTTCCTGCCTCACTGGCCTAGTACCAATATGTTACATCTTACCCACACATGACCCCTGCCCCTCAATTATAACTTGCTTTCAGTAGAAACATGTTCAGATTGCAGTGAAAGTAACTAAGAGAAATTTAGTTTGGAACAGCCCTGTAAATGTGTAAATAACCAAAACTGAGCAGAGTATTTGATTTTTAGTAGCACGTTAAGCCAGTGCAATTCACAGATCTGTATAATTTGACACACAGGCATGATCTCCATCATCATGGTGTTTACAGTCTAGTAGGGGAGATGGAAGTTATAGACTCTCCAATGAACAATTACAATCATGATGGCTCTTACAAGAGGGACAATACAGGTAATGAGTCTTGAATTGTAGATTATTTGGGAAAAACCAAAAAATGGAGATATTGTGGATGGGGCTGTTGTTGTTGAAGCTTCTTTTTTTGATACCCCTTAAAACATGCCCTAAATTTATCAGGGTACTCATCCTCAGCCTGCTTATCAGGATCCCAGCTTGGGGACACACTTGCCATCATACTTCAGGGAAGCATAACTTTCTGTTCCCTGCTTGGGTTTTCTCATTTAAGTCTTCCACTGGCTAGGGTTTGAGACATCATACAATTGGGGAAGAAAAGCAGTATGTATAAAATATGGATCGTATTCTGTAATATCAAGTTTTTTAATGCAGAAATTCATCATATATTCTTTTAAAGATTATCTATTAAGAGAGAAACTCACATCAAAGGCAAAACCCAAACATGGGTCAAACTGATTTCATTTATGCATGAATCTTCTCTTTACAGTTCATTTGCAGGAGCTGTTTTCTTCCCTTCTGTCCTGTCACTTTTTTGTTTGTTTGAGTCATTTTAATTCACACATGCAATATAGGCCTTGCACCAGAAGACTCTTCCTGCCTCTTTTGTTGATAGGTCTATTATATACCATCGTCTTTACTCATTTATGTAACTGTGTGTGGAAAACTCACATTCTCCAGAAACTGATTTGGCAGAAACCCAAGAAGTTCAAGAGGTAATGTGAGTGAGACTGAAGGTAGTTTTGACTTCCATTTCCCAGTAAGCTTGTGAAAAAGTGTCTGGTGCAGACTTTTGAAAGGTTAATTTTTTCTCAGGTTGTAAATTCTGACCTCAGATTTTCTTCTCCTCATAAACTTTCACATGGTCATGATACTTCCTGGTACTCCCCTAATTTATTCATTATTCATAATAAACAATCTTCTCACTGGAACATTCAGGTTTAGTCTGATCTTGCATTTGGTGTTGCTTTGCATGTCTGAGACTGCAATTTCCAACTTTGAAAATCTTCTAGCATGATATTTAAAGTGTGTTTCTGTGGTGGAGTTGTTTTAAACCTTGCTGTCTTACTGGTGTCAAATCGGTTGTTGAACATGGATGGCTCTAGAGTTACACATAGTTGGTGGGGCTGGTACAGCCACATGTGTCTTTTGCTCATGTATTTGGCACCATTACTAGACTTGGCTAGCATAATCAGAAACTGAAAGTGGTGATTCCGATTGCTGCTACCAACTGGCTCCTTTAGGGTGAACATTATTCTGTTGCCTTTCAGTATCATGACCCAGTGAGACAAGCCTGCCTAGAAACAGTATTATAATAGGAATTACTGGATTTACAACCCCAAATAAGAATTTGATTCTGAATTGGTAATCAGAAGGTTTCCTATATTAGTGATTGCCAGAAGGTTAAAGTGAGCCAAGAGATGGAAACCAAAAAACTGTGGTAAGAAAAAGGAATCTAGAATTATACATGGTCATAAGTAAGTTAAAGGTCTGGAATCCAGGCATATCAGCATGATGCAGAGAAGAAATCAGTTCTCTGAGGTCAGCACAGTCAGATATCCAGAAATGTAAGTAGTTTAATATCAGGAATCAGCTATAGAAGCACGGAGGGAAGTAAGTTCTATCCTAAGTTACAGATTGTTTACCTTTTGGATTCTTTAGTAGTTCAGATTGAGCGTAGAACTTCTGATTAAGTAGAGGTAACCTCTGATCCATGGGTATGATTAAGGAAATAGCTAAAAATATATTTTCATCTGGCTAGGGCAGGACTAGGAGAGGTTGGATCCAGAAAGAATCCTAAATCCAGTGAAAATTGGGCTGGAAGGATGATGCTGATAGTAAAAATGATAATAGTAGCAAATAATTATACCGTATTTAATAAATATTGACATGCTTCATCTCACTGCATCCTTCCAGCAACACTGTGCATAGGTACTATTAATATATTTATTTCTACAAATGGGAAAACAGAGGCTTAGAAATTGTAGTAATTTTCCCCTAGATCAATCAGCTAATAAGTTACAAAGACAAGATTCAAAGTGCCTATACTGCCTCTTTTTAATCGAGAATATCTAGGCTTATATTACTCCCATAGTAACACTTAACCACACAAGAAATGCAAATCTTCATAAACAGAATGGTGCATGGTCAGTATGGTAAAGTGACCAATTTAACTAATACTTCTGACTCTCTTTTCTGCTCTTTCTCTTTATAACTGCATGATAGTTTTTCAGTGGACTCCATTGGTCAACTCAGCAGACATCTTCTGAAAACCTACTCCATGCCTAGTACTACACTGGCCCATCTGGGATTATCTTTCCCACATGTTCTCGTTAAAAGGAAATCAGATTTTAAAAATAGTAATATGTAACTTCAGTAGATTATATCTAACTCTGCAGTGTGATTTCTTAATGTAATTAATTCTTCCATCAGTGGGCCATTATTTCTTTTTACCTCTTTGTCCTTGGCTGATTACAAGTGTGATTAAAAACAATAATCTAGTGATATTTCCTTCCAGGCTCTATTACTTTTCCATTTCAGACGGAATCTTTGTTTCCCTTGTTTCAGATAAGTCGTCCTCATCTACTTGCTGCTTTTCAGGTAGCCTGAGGGGTTGCTGCCATATCCTTTAGGTTTGCAGGAACACTCTACCCTGGTTTTCTAGGGTAATAACTTCTATTTAAGCTCAGTTTCATATCTTTCACTTGGTGCCTCAGCCTATACAGATGTATGGTTTTGATATCGTGGCATTTTATGATAATAGACTGGATAGTACATATAGGATTCATGACAGGTTTTGAAAAATAGTGTCTCCAAATTAGCTTCAGAGTCACAGATCTGTCAGGGTCATTAGTTTTCTGAACTGTTTCTTCCACCCTACTTTCAGTAAGTCTTACATCGCTGCCTCCAATATTCTGTGTAGCATATCATTTATCTCCTAGTTCCTCATTTTCTCAGACTGTAAAATGGGGATAATCATTCTTGTGCCTTCCCTGCCTAGCAGGAGGATGAATGTGTTCTGCTGTGGAGTCCTTTGGGTCCTCGGGGGAGAATGACACCCTATTAATTCAAGGCAGTGATGTTGAGAACGTATGACTCTAAGAAGCACATATAAATTATTTAGACTTTGATTATCTCAACTGAAGTTTACACAAAATATTTTTTACTGTTTGTACAGATTTCAGAGGTTGTAACAGATCTCTCCATAGCCATTAAGAGGGTTTGAGGGCATATGCTGATATTAATTCTGGTAAAATATGGGATCTCCTGGTAAGTAGGGTCATTAAAATAATTGATTATTGGAGCACACTACTTTATAAAGTAATCCTGAGAGACACCGACTATCTCTCAGTTTAAAAAATCATACAAATTATGATTGTAAGTCACAAATGACTTTAGGAAGATATCATAGGAAAAATAGAGTCTTGAGAGTCTGACAAGAGAAGTATATCTGTTTCTTTTCTTTCTTTTATTCTCTATAAAGTGGGACACAAAACCCAGTCATCCATTTTATAAAAAAGTAAGAGGTAAAAAGCTACTGACTAGGCCACATATCTGAACAAAACTGACAGTGGAGGGTGAAATAGAGCCTAAAGGGACTACATATTCTCAGGCAGTTTTCTGCCATCTCTGTGGAACAGGCAGGAAAAGATATCAAGCCAGGGTTCAAGGGATTCTGCACAAATCGTGAGGCTCTTCCTGACCCCTATGATAATAGTTCATGAAAAGCTCACTTTCCCTCTGCTGCCTTCTGTGGCAAAGTGTGTGTGTTGGGGGCAGGCAGGAGTGGAGGTGGTTGGGGAGCAGCAGGGAGATGGCCTGTGTGGCTCTGCTCTTATTATTTGGCTTGCTTGAGTAATGACACTTTGCATGGCCCTGCTCTCACCCTTAAATGTTGTACTTGGATGAGCTCTTAGAATCAGGCAAAATCTCCACAACCCACACAGAGCCTACTGGCAATCATGGTAGCTAGAATCTCTTTCCCATTTCCTCTCTTGACTTCCTCTTGAACTTTATGTGCCTTCCTCTATTCATTTTCACTTTGTGGATTTACATTTCTTGTTCTTCTCATTTGGAGGTTTTTATTGAAATCAATGTCCCTTCAAAATGATGAAAAGAGATGAATTTTAACTATACAAGTAAATAGCCAATCACTGATACATCAGACAACATCCCATCATCTACTCAGGAACCTCTGATAGGAAAGATTACTTCTGTTACACATGATGGTTGACTTGATTAAAATATTTAGTGTTTTTTTTTTATTCAAATACAGTACCATCATCAAATGTTATCATGAATATTTATATAGTCATCAAGGTAAAAAGCAGCTTTTCAGGTTTTTCTGTTGGGTTTTGTCTGAGTCCTTTGATAACTGAAACTGAACTGTTGACTATTGTGCTCGCTCTATCATGTTCACAGAATTGTGACAGCGGACAAATAGTTCAATTATTTTGCAGATTGTAAGGTACAAATACTATAGATTCTACCTATGGCATTTGTTATTCCTGAATAGTAAAACTTGGCAAAACACATGCTTCGATTCTCCGTCCCAGAGTAGGCATTTGTATAATTATTTAGTGGTTGGGTGTATGGCATAGTAAAAAGAACGCGGAATCTGAAGCCGCAATACCTGTCTAGGATATATTAATCACTATGCCCAAAGCCACACAGCTAGTAAACGGCAAAACTCAAACTCAAACCTAGGTCTGTCTGTGACAGGCTCCAGGGATTAGGTATCCTGTACTTCCAAACTCCAGCTAGATATGCTATCAGAGGTATCATACCTTATCTTATAATAATAACTGCCACATGGTCTCAGACATTTACTATGTGCCAGACACTGCACTTTACATGCATTATCACATTTACTATGTCAAAGCTGAGGGAATGGACACTTCAGGAGATCTCTGTGTGATTCTGAGCAAGTCACTGCATTTCTCTGGACCTCCATTGCTTCCTCTTTTCCAAGCCTTTTTAGAAAGCTTTAACTGCTCAAGAAAGGCTAATCACAGGGTGTATGTAATGATAATATTGAGTTCCTGCCATCAGAACCCTAGCTCCACAAGTCCCCTTGCCCACCCAGTTCCTTTTGCCTCCTGAAGCTTTATTTGGCATTGCTCCTGTTCTTGTGTTTCCATTTCCCCTACTCTCCAGAGGCTGCCCTCCCAAGAACCTCCTCCCCATTGTTATTTGCTCTCTCCTCTATGTCTCCTGTCTCTCTTCTTTCCTATCAGTATTTAAATATGTTCATGCATCCCTCCTCTTAAAAACTATCACAAACTTCTCCCTCAAACTTCTGTGCTCTTCCTGTTAGTGATCTTTTTTCCACTTAAAATATAAAATTTTGGAATGGGTTGGCTTCACTTATCATCTCTGTTTTCTCATTTCCTACTCACTGTTCATCCACTGTGATCTGGCTTCTGCCCTAATTACCATTCCCTCCCCCTGTATTGGTTTCCTATGGCTTCTGTAACCACAAATTTAGTGGCTTAGAACAACACATGTTTATTATCTTACAGTTCCATAGACTAGAAGTACGACATGGTCTCACCGGGCTAAAATTGAAGTGTGAGCAGTACTGCATTCCTTTATGTAAGTTCTGGAGGAGAAATCAGTTTGCTTGTCTTTTCCAGCTTCTAGAGGCTTCCCATATTCCTTGGTTCATATACCTCTCTTCCTCCATCGTCAAAGCCAGCAATATTGGTTGTATCTCTCTTGTTCTCTCTTCTGTAGTCATATCTCCCTCTGACTACAGCCATGAAATGATCTTAACTTTTAAGGACCCTTGTGATTTGATAGGGCTCACCTGTATAGTCCAGAATAACCCACCACCGTCTCAAATTACTTAATTTAATAATATTTGCAAAACCGTATTTGCCATGTAAACTAACTTAGTCACAGTCTCCAGGGATTAGGATGTAGGCATCTTTGGGGGACATTATTCTGTCTACCAGCCCCTTCCCCAAACTATTCTCACTAAAATCACAAAATACATCATTGATGAGAGATCCAATGAGTACTTTCAGTCTATATCTTTCTATACCTCTTGTCTGCATATGATAGTGTCGACATGATCTTCTTTGTTGACTCTCTCTCCTAATTTATCTCCTTACTTTTATGACCAGTCCTTTCCCTTCACCTTTCTCGGCTTCTGCTTTGTCTTTTTTCTTTTTCTTTTCTTTTATTTTATTTTATTTCAGCATATTATGGGGGTACAAATGTTTAGGTTACGTATGTTGCCCTTACTCCTCTCCCCCACCCCGAGTCCGAGTTTCAAGCACGTCCATCTCTCGGATGGTGCGCATTGCACTCTTTGTGTATGCATATACACGTCCCCTCCTCCCCCTCCCCCCTGTCCCCTCCCCCCTGCCCGACATCCAATAGATGTTATTCTTATATGTACAATTATGTGTTGATCAGTCAATACCAATTTGATGGTGAGTACATGTGGTGCTTGTTTTTCCATTCTTGGGATACTTCACTTAGTAGAATGCGTTCCAGCTCTATCCAGGAGTATACAAGAGGTGCTATATCACCATTGTTTCTTAAAGCTGAATAGTATTCCATGGTATACATATTGCACATTTTATTAATCCACTCATGTATTCATGGACACGGGTTGTTTCCACATCTTTGCAATTGTGAATTGTGCTGCTATAAACATTCAGGCGCAGGTGTCTTTCTTATAGAGTATCATTTGATCTTTTGGGTAGATGCCCAGTAATGGAATTGCTGGATCGAATGGTACTTCTAACTGTATCTCTTTAAGGAATCGCCATATTGCTTTCCACAGAGGTTGCACTAGTTTGCAGTCCCACCAACAGTGTATGAGTGTTCCTATCTCTCTGCATCCACGCCAACATTTATTGTTTTGGGACTTTTTGATAAAGGCCAGTCTCACTGGAGATAAGTGATATCTCATTGTGGTTTTGATTTGCATTTCCCTGATGATTAGAGATGT
>RJWJ010046937.1:0-11163 GCA_004363605.1 Indri indri
AAATTAGTAACCCAACTTTTTAAAAAGTTGTTCAAAAAAAGAAATATCTATGTTTGTAATAGACATTTCTTTGTAATAAGACATGTTCAAATGAGGCCATATGTTAGAAGGACGCACTGCCCTGGTGGGGTGGGTGTTCAAGGTAACATCTATGATCCTTTCTAATAGTCAATGTATTTCAAACCACAGTAAAAAAAAAAAAAAAAAAGAAAACACACAACTTTTTGGCCGTTGGATAATTAAGATGTTTGAATAAATTAACTGGCCAATTTAGTTAATATAATTTATCCCATCATCCAGTAAACAGATCCAAAGAACATTTTATGCATCAGACACTTTTGCATGACATCTCATGGCACGCACTCGTGACTGTTGCAAAAACGTAAGTGCTACCTCCCCTTTCACAGGCAGTAGTATAGTTTGCTATTTCCTTAGTGAAATGGAGCTTCCCAAAAAGCATCTGTCTTCTTATCAGGTGGAATGCTACTAAATATTTTGTTGAAGAATTAACAGGGACCAAGGAGTTTACGAGCGTGATCTTTCTTGTCTTTAATATCTTTCAAAAGACCTGCAAAGCCCTTTGCCATCATAAATGTCCTGGAGGTAAAAGTGGGAGCTGGCTGGCAACAAGCTGAGAGTTAACAGTCATTAGTTCTAAATGCCAAGTAATGGAGCATAACATTTTTCATCAAGAACATCAAGGAGAAATGGTCCTTAAAACATCTACAGCATCAAGTACTGTAAAGGAACAGTTAACATGTGATAGACAAGTAAAGTGGGCACGCACAGGGTGTTTGCTAGACTGCAGTACACTCAGAGTTCAGAGGGAATGACACTCCCTTTTTATTTAGGAAAAGACTTATATACACGTGAGGGTCAATTTCTCACACAGCAGTGCAACGCAGTCCTAGTGAAATGCTTCCATTAAATGTGCTGTTAAAAACCAGAGTCACGAAATCAGAGAGGTGAAAGGAACTTTAGAGATTAACTGTTTTTATCTCATATTTCAGATGAGAAACCCGAAGCCCAGATTGATTAAATGGCTTGCATAAGTTCATGTAGAAAGTTATTAATAGGTCTGTTTTTCCTTATCTTGGGCCAATATACCTCCAGTGATAGCATCTCCAATTCATTAAAAGGTTGATATGGTTAATTAAACAATCTAAATTAACTAAATGCTGTATTTTAGTATAATAGGGCAAGTCGACCTTGCACATTTATCCTCTTTCCTCCCTCATATTTCCAAGTCCCCCAAATCCGTAACAAAATATTTATTCCACATTGGAAGTAGAGGAAGAGTACTGGTTGCACGCCAGACGTTTTACGGAATCGTTGCAAGATTTAGTACAGGCGAGATCAGAATGAGGGGAGGGCTGACCAACAGTGAAGAGACATCAAGGGTGAGGTCAAAGTCCAAAAAATACCTGGCAGAACCTAACACCACCATCAGATTCAGAAGGAAGGTGTTTGGCACAGAGCAGTAGATGAAAAGAAAAAGAAAGAAGCAAGTGGCAAAAAATGTCATTTATTTAAATATGAAGCACAGCACAATATTATATATTTTATGGTTACCTTTTCCGTGGAAGTGTGCAGATTGAAAGTACATGCACCAAGTTCATGATACTGGGACAAGGTAGGGTATAGTAGATGAGGACAGAACTCTAGAAAAGACTTTATGTTCTGCAATATTCTAAATTAAAAAGGAGTATATATCATACATGTGTGTATTTGTGTGAGTGTGTGTGTGTTCAGATGACCATATATAATTCTATATGGTAGTTATATGGTGCGTTTCAGATAGATTGATAGGAATAAGGGTATAAGCTCTGCAGCCAGATTTGCTGAATTTGAATCCGTCTTTTCCTAGCTGTGTGGTTTGGGGCAAGTTACCTAATTTCTCTGAGCTTCTATTTCCTCATTTTCAAAATCTGATGACATTAGTACTAACCGTATAGGCTTATTGTGAGGATAAAAGTAATTTACATATTTAAATATTTAGAACAATGGCTAGCATATAGCAATTCATAGATATTAAATACCACCATCATTTTGTAAATAAAAGAGAAAGTGCTAGAGGCAAATACAGTAAATATTAATAGTGGTTAATTCTGGTTTGTGAAATATGACTGTGTGCTAGCTCGAATTATTATTCACAAATTTCACTGTCTGTCTCAAGGAGAGGATTCGAGTTCTTTATCTCATTCACTTCTGTCTTCACCTTACAACTTGCTTTGAGCAATGAAACGTGAGGGAAATTGACATGTGTTTTCTGATCAAACTCTTGAAAAAACAGCATGTCATTCACCTTTTTCTGCTTTTCTCCTATGTCTACGATCACGGAAACATGTGGAGATGGAGCCTCCATCAGCCTGGAACCCTGAGTCATCACGACGGCAAAACCTCCGTGCAGTGGACATACAGTGTGAGTCAGAGTGAGACTTTTGTGTTTTAAGTCACGGAGAGTTATGTTATGTTTATTACTGTAGTATAACCCTGCTTATTCTAACAGATCCAGAGGCATTGAGATTGCACTTTTATAGATGTTTAAATTATAACACACTTATGACAGTGGTGTGTTGTTCCTAATCAAATATAACTCTCATGCGTGTTTTGCCAGCAAACCTGGTTAAGAATCAGGCCATATCAGATCCAAGCTGGGCACTTTTGGGTACAAAGAAATAGGTTTCAGTCTCTGTTCTCAATGTGTGGATAATGTAGGGGGTACGGGAAGAAGTAGTCATGTGCAGAAATAAATAAATAAAAATATATTTACAACGAGATACTAAGTGCATTTTCTCCATGGGTGTACAATATTTTCTTGATATTCAACAGTAAGGACAAGGGGTGTTAGTTGAAGAAGACAGACCAGCTAACCAGGGTTCCCCGATGGGGTGGTCTGGAGCTGGTTCTGCAAACCTTAGCCTGTTATGCCTTCAAACGAGAGTGTCTGTACAGAGGAGGCTGCAAAATTGGAGAGAAGAGATGGGTGAGGTCTCTCTTGAAGACAATTGTTGGCAAATTGTGCTCCTCTCCTTTCTCTCAACCCCCCTCCCCACCACGTCAAGATGCGTGAAAGCTGCCTCCAAAGAACAGCGTAAAGAGCTTGACTTGAAGCTCTGCCGTTTGAAGAGACAGGGGCCAGGGCTTGGCTCTTGGCAGAAATCCTCCTGTGAAAGACGCTGGCTGAAGCGCGCTGTGTTGCAGAGTGAAGACAGAACGGCAATAATCGTTTCAGCCTGTAATTCCAGCGTTTAGAGAGACAAAGGCAGTGAGATTTTCATGTAGAAAGAGTTCATGTCATAGGAGGTAGCAGAACTATAAGAGACCCAACCTCAGAGGACTGCCCGCGCAGGTGAGGTGACTGAGAGCCCTTGTGCAGGGTACGGGAGGACGCGGTCCGCCAGGGGGCGCTCTGCTCCTCCAAGGCCTCGGCGCAGAGGGAGGGAGGTGTCCTTACAGATTAACTAACCACCCCGGGGTTAAAGGGGCAGAATTTGGGAATTTGTCGCATGAATCCCAGGCCAGAAAGATTTGGCCTTTTCTTCACATCCTCTCTCACGCCTGTGCCTGACCTTAAGGACTGCAGCTAGTGAGCGGTGAGAATGGAACAAAGGAAGAGAGAATAAAACTGCACACGCCCCTCCCTACCCATCTGCAAGTCTGGAGAACCTCAGATCAACTCGAGGGTGTAAGGGGGAAGTTGAGGATGAACTTCTGTATCAGACTACACTACTCTTTTTTTTTTTTTTTTTTCCTTTGAAAACATACAATACGTAAAGTGAGGAATTCTACATTACGGCTAGATGACATTTCACGTATCTCTACACGTGTGTGACCACAAGCCAGAACATGAGTAAACAGGCACTATCCTGAGTTCTATCACCTTAGCTGGCTAACTCTTCTTGAACTCTACATAAAAGGAATTATGCATCATGAAATCTTTTGTGTCTGGCTTCTTTCCCTCAACATTATGTCTGTGAGTGTCATGCAGCGGTGGTGCGGTCAGTAGTACCGTCTTACCATTGTATAGACTCCCATTGTGAGAATGTATCGCCGCTGGTTTATCCATTTCACTGGTGACGGTTGGTTTGTTTCAAGGCTTTAACTATTAAGAATTAAACTACTATGAACATATTTGTGCATGTATTTCTCACAGGTAAACCGTCTAGGAGAGGGCATGCAGGGTGTCAGAAGACTACGTTTCACATAGGTAGTGTTAGGAAAGGCAGTCCCTGCTCAGACTTTCCACCCTCGCTCAGCCATATCAGAATGGGCTTTGGGCCTGGAACACTTCTCTACAAAGAGATAAAGAGCTCACAGTCTGTTCCGGGTTTATCATCTTTCCCTATTTCAAACTCAATGTGTACATTACTTTGTTTTCTTTTGTTCTGCTTAAGCACATGTATCAATGGCTCCTAGGCATATTCCAAACTTTTTGTATTAATATTTCAGATCCCATGGGGAGCGGAGAGGATGGGAAAGTGGGGGTGTCCCTCTACTGCAGCATGAAGGGGGATGCAGCCACACAACCTGGCTTGGCTGCAAAATGGACCCATTGGCTATGGGGGATGGATGCATGGCAAGGAGCTGAACAGTCTCACTCTCATTTTGGTGTAAGTCAGTGCTGCACCACTGGAGCATGGTTAGCATGTTGTCTGTTCTCAATGATCTTGAATCAAGAACTGGTGTCTTCCCTGGGACTTACCTGCCTGTTAACCTTGGTCACACTGTGTCATATTCTATCCTGCAGTGCTGCCTGACACAAGTAGATCTTACCAAATAATTTTCCTGAGTGATTGTAAAAACGTACACTGCAATCAGCAATGTATGAGAGTTCCAGTTGCTCTACTTCCTCATTTATCAAGTTTTATATTAAATAGTCTTGTAAATTTGAGCCATTGAGCCATTGAGTCACTGCATTTCCCCAATAAGTAATGATGTTTAGGACTTTTTCATATGCTTATTGATCGTGTGTGTGTGTGTATAAGTTCCTGTTCTAGTCTTTTGAACGTTTTGATCACTCTTATGGGGCTGTTTGTTCTTTATATACATAAGATATGAATCATTAGTGATATGTGGGTTTGTATATATACACACACCTCACTACTTTTCTCAATAAATGGCAAAGTCTTAATTTTATGAAGTTCTAATTGATCAATTATGGTTAGTTATATTTGTGTATTGTTTAGAAAATCTTTACCTATCCTAAGATCATAAAAATTATTTCCTGTGTTCTCTTCTACAGGCTACATTGTTTTGTATTTCTCGTTGAGGTCTCAGATCCAGTTAATCTGATTTTTGCAAATTGCAAACTAATTTTTGTTCAGGGTATGAGGAGGAGTCATAATAAATTTTTCTCTTCTAGATATACAATGGATTCAGCACTTTTTATTGAAAAGATCATTCTACACACTGAATTATAGAACTGCCTTTGTCAAAAATCAAGTGACTGTATATAAGAAGGTCAGTTTCTGGACTATGTTCTATTCCAGTATTTTATTTTTCCATGCTTATTCTAATATCATATTGATTGATTTACTTTAGCTTTATAGTAACTTTTGATATTTGAGCATGTAAATTCTCAAACTTTGTTCTTTTTCAAAATTATCTTGGCTATTAGACCCTTGCTACTTCCAAATACAGTTTTAAAACAGCTTCAGAGATGACTTTTTATCACTTGAAAATGAGGCACTCAGTTCCTGAATGTAACTAGAAAAATTCTATGATCTTTTGAAACTAACCTCTAGATGTTGGAAAAAAATGTAATACAAGGAATTTAAAAGTTAGTGGATAAAATAAGTAGCTAGTTTTCTATTTGAACTCTACCAAGTCCAGCTTATTCAGTAACTAAATTGCAATAATGTAGTAAATATACAAAGATTGTACATAATTAGGTATATATTGGAAGAGGAGGGAAAAAATTACAACTGTGTGTGCTGATGAAGGTAAAATTTAACTGCATCTTGAGATGTAAATGAATATTCAACAGGAAGAAAGGGAAGAAAAGAACAAAAATGTAAGAGAAATTTATGTTATGGAATAGGACGTAAGGGATATGAAAGAAAAATATGGGCACTGTAATCAGTAGTGGTTTATCAAAAGGTAAGGGAAGCTCTTCATGTAGCTTGGCTGTTACACTGATGTTCAAAATGAGAACTAAGACCATATTCAACTCTAGCCTCCCACGCTGTCATCATACTTTTCCATCTTTCCCTGTACTTTCTAACAGAGCAGCATAACTATTAATAGCATTTCTAACAAATGCTGCAAATCTCAAAGAAAAGCCAGTTGTGCTCAGCATAATCTGAGAATCCAGAATATAAAACCCTATTTTAGGAAAAAAAATCAAAACCATAATTTTTTAATTCAACATTTTTTGTTACAACCTACCATATGCCGGGCACTCTTTTAAATGTTTGGGATACAAGGATCAGTAAAACCAGCAAAATCTCTATTCCTACGGAGCTTCCATTCTAATGAAGAAAACAGAGAGTAAACAAGCTAAGAAAAAAATATATAATAGACTGTTAGGTTGTGATAAGGGCTGTGTGGAAAAAATAAAGCATGGTTGAATATAGAATGACAGTGTGTGTGTGTGTGTGTGTGTGTGTGTGTGTTTGTGTGTGTGTGTCGGGGGAGGGAGTATTGTAGTCAGAAGGCTCAGAAGTGAGAGATGACAAAGGACCCACATCAACATCTGGGACAAGAGAGAATAGCGGTCAGAGGCCCTAAGGCAGCAAGAGCTGGAAGATTCAGTCAATAGCAAGAAAAATAGCGCAAAAGTGAGAGTTATAGAGGGAAACGTGGCAGGCAATAGGTCCAAAAGATAAGCCGGGCCTAGACTGCCTAGGACCCGGAGATATTGGCGATGACTTTAGGTTTGTCCTTCACGTGATGGAAATCCATTGCAGAATTTGAGCAGAAAATGATGTGATCCGATATGTGTTTTTGGAAAAAAAAGCATTCTGGCTCCTGTTTAGAAAATAACCTGGGATTGGAGTGGTAGAAAAATAATAAGGGAAGTAGAGAGAATAGTCAGAAGTTCTTGCAGTAATTTAGGAGAGAGAGAATGCAAACATGGTCTGGGGTAGTAGCTACAACAAAGATAGAACTTGATTTAGGATGTATTGTGAAGATAAAGCTGACAGGCTTTGCCAGTGGAATGGATGTGGAGTGTGGGAGAAACGGGGAATCCAGGCTGACTCCTGAACTTGGGGCCTGAGAAAATTTGGGGACAGTTACAGATGACATTTCCACTAAGATTGGAGGTGAGAGAAACATCAGAATTGGGGCAGGGAGGAATCGAAGTTTCTGTTTGGACTTGTTAAATCTAGAATGTCTAATAGGCATCCCAGTGGAGGTGTTAATTTGGCAGTTATGTATTTGAATCTGGAGAGAGCAGAGAGGTCAAAGCTAAATATGTTAATTCAGAAATAATCAGCATTTGGATAATATTGAAAGCCATGACATTGGATGAAATTATCTAGAGAGGACATGTACTTAGAGAACTCTCAATGCTCAGGAAAATAACTTATCCAGATGTTTCAGGATAAATGAAGTTTTATGTAAAAGACAAACAAGACTCCATATAGCCATGCAGAACCAAAGAAAAGGCACGAACGAATCCATCATCTCTCTTGTTTAAGTGGACTGTGTTGAGTCAGGAAAGGATAGGAATTAAACTCTCAGGATGTGAAGTTCTAATCGATGTGTTTCTCCACAAGCAAAATGAGCATCTCATCATTTCAAGTTCATGGACCGTCCTGAGAAATAAATGAAAGGGTAGAGGCAAAGTGCTTAACACAATACCTGGCACTGCATTAAGTGCTCAATAAATGGGTGGTAAGGATGATGATGACTCCGTTACATTCCTTAACGGTTCCCTCATGTGTGTTGGACTTTTAAACTTGTTTCAGAAAATGAGATCAATTAAAGATCCTGATATGGAGACTAGATAGGGAAAGGAAATTCATATTAATTTAAATATATAAGAGGTAGTAAAACAAAAATTAAAATATGAGAATTACACATTTTTTTTTTTTTTTTTGAGACAGAGTCTCACTCTCTTGCCTGGGGCGAGTGCCGTGGCGTCAGCCTAGCTCACAGCAATCTCAGACTCCTGGGCTCAAGCAATCCTACTGTCTCAGCCTCCTGGAGAATTACACATTTTAATCACAGAGGGAAAGATTCTGTGAGAATAGCATGATTTCATATTCAGACAGCAAGTCTTTGTTAATTGTCTAATTAAAGCAGTGGCAAGAACCATTTTGGAAAAAAATGTTGTTGTGGCAACTTTACCTGTGAAGTTTTGAAAGATTGGCACTCAGCAAATTTAGCATCATTTAGTTTTTCATTTCCCCACAGTAATTACAAAATTCTGGAAGGAGGACAAAATATAATATTCTCTGGGAATGAGAAAGAGGGAAGATAATATTTTTGACCATACTAGATTTAATAATTTTTGTGCATGCACTTTCAGAAGAGGTCCCATGCTGTGGACTGAAGTTGAAATGAAATACAATAATTAATTCTGGCATTAAATACCCATAGGCATATTTTTACAACAACATACATTAGTGGATGCCTACCAGATCTATAACAATGTGTGAGTACATTTTAAGAGAATCCTAAAGTGACTGGCAAGTAGCAAATTATTCACAATAATTTCAGATGCAAAATTAAAAAGAAGGCAACATTTTTTACTAAAAAATCATATAAATAGGACAGTGATGAGAAGTTGAGCGCTGGCGTGAATTAGGATGAAATATGAGAAGCAATTGGTGCCAACCATCTCCCCAGCTCCTCCCCACTTCTGCCTAGCAGAGGTGGGCTAAAGTTCTTACCCCCCGGGCAGGAGATGGGAAAGGACAGAGTGGGAAAACTGCAGGCACCCCCTTCTATGGAAGCAGGAGCCTGAAAGTGTGTGCTGTAACTCTTTTATTTATTTATTTATTTATTAATTTTTTATAATTTGGTCTTGAGGTTTCTCTCTCGAAAAAGGCTATAAACTCTAAGTCTGTACTGTCAAGGCTCCAGGGATTTGGTCAAGGATGTTTATAATGTGGCTTTCTTGGTGGCCTAATGCCTAAGTGCCCCACCTGTGACCAGGTGTCCCTCTCACAGGAAACATGTTTATACTGGCAGACACCCTGTGGCTCTTATCTGACCTATGTCCGGTGTATTTCTATGAGGATAACCACTGACTAGGAGAGCTCTCACTTGGAGAGAAGCTAGGTCCAGGTGTATCAGATGAGACACAGAGGAGGCAACACAACGAAACACAAGAAATTACAGAAGCAGTTTATTACTTACAGACCCCAGAAAGAAGAGGTCAGCACACCTGGCGGGGCCACCAGGAAGGGGGCAGGTGTTAGGAACACACACACTCAACCAGAGCCAGAGCGTGGGGAGCAAGAGAGAGAGCAGGGGATGTATGTGCTGAAGCCTTTATTGAGCTAGAGGTGGTACCTGGGGGTGTTTCTTATGGGAGTTTTAATCAGTGGATTTAAAGCAAGCTGGTGTAAGTTCTATGGGGTCACACTGTGACAGAGGGGGGTCACTGCAGCGTATCTGTGCAGTCCATGGAGGATGTGGGAGTCAGGGGTGAGTCAAATAGGTTGTATCTAGCTGCCCCATAGGCAAGGTGGTCACCAGGAGGCGGCTGTATAAGGCAGATATCTGTGTCAAGCGCACTGAGGAGCTGGGAGGCGATAGAGAACTGGAAACCATGTCAAGGGTGACGAAGCTCTGTTTCTTGTATGAGAAAGTCCGGCTTATATTCAAAATAAATACCAAGGCAATACAAAATTATAGGAATTCACTATAGTGGGTTCCCATTCTCCAGAATTCTGAAGTCCAAAATCTCTCAATATCCAGTTGATAATATGGTTGCCAAGTAATCTGGAAATTCCCGGGATTTCTGCTGCTAATTGAAATTTTCCAGCCCACTTTATTTAAGATGATCACAGATCATCTTGTCTTTATCTTTGTGTCCAAAGTCTGCATTTTATAACACTTAGGTGCTCTCAGGGAAAGATGTGTGTATGAAACGGCCTTCTCCGGTTTAAGGAGAAAATAGATACAGAACAGCCCTGCCTTTGCCCTGTGGAGCTTCCAGGTGGGACCAGCACACAGTGGGGAGCGTATTGCTTGTGGGGCTCGGAGTGACTCCAGGCACTCTGAACGTCCCCTGGTTCCCGAACTGCCATGGGCTGCCCTGTTAGAAAAATAGACCTTGATAGCCTTAGTAAGAATTATACACCTGATTGGCATATAGTTGAAAGCAAAATCATGATAGAATATGACTAAAGATAGGTACATATTCTCTGGAGGCGGGGGGTGGGGTGGGGTCAATGTTTCACTGGGGCAAACAACGTCTCACCAGGAGAATGGCCTCAGTAGTTGGAGGCAGCATGAATTTTAGACACTTGGGCACTTGGATAATTCACTAGGGACAACGAGAGCCAGAGTTGAAGCTACTCTCTTAAGAATATTTTCTACAAACCAGCACAGGAGGAAAATTTTCTTCTTTCTCACTGTGGTGTATCTTTGGTGAAAGGGGCACACAAATCATGGTAAACTTAGGAATACAACTTACATTTTAGTAACTCTGTTTGCTTCCAGAAGTTAGGTGGACACGTATATATTAATACATATATCCAAAGATCTTTCTGAATTGGATGCACGCTTACTTCAGATCCACTTAAGTCCAAAAGCTTTGTTATTAAACTTTTCATTGTTACAGCATATTCTCTGAATTTAATTTACCTAAAGTAATAATTGATCAACATTACAAAAAATGCAATGAAATAATAAAGTAATAATATATATTATAATTATATATTTATGTCATACATTACATAAACATAATATATAATAATCCAAAAATATAATAACATAAAAATGGGTATTGTAGACTAGAATATATATTATATATGCACATATATGTGTAGTGTAAATGTGCGCATAAAAAGAAAAAAAGAAAATACATTAAAATTATAATAGTGTACATAGATGGTGGGATTTTGGTGGGTTAATTTTTCCCATATTACAATATCTTTAATTCCTGTTGTATAACTTAAATAAATTGTAAAATAACTTCTCTTGTTTAGAAGCAGCACGATGGGGCGTAAAACTGGCGGAAGTGGGTGTGATTTAATCAAG
>RJWJ010046938.1:0-11162 GCA_004363605.1 Indri indri
GTTTACCTTTTGAGGAACTGACAAGCTCTTTTCTACAGTGGCTGCATGACTTTAAACTCCCACCAGCAATACGCGAGGGTTCCAGTCTCTCCACATCCTGGCTAACACTTGGTGCTGCCTGCCTTTTTGATTTAGGCACGCTAGGCAGTAGGAAGTGGTAGCTCATTGCAGTTTTGATCTGCATTTCCCTAATGACTGACGATGCTGAGCCTCCTGTCAAGTGCTTATTGGCCACTTGTATATCTTCTCTGGAGAAATGTTGATTAAAAACATTTGCCCGTTTTAAAAATTGGGTTATCTTTTTATTGTTGACTTATAAGAGTTCTTTATATATTCTGGATACTAGACTGTTACCAGATACATGATTTGCAGATCTTTTCTCCCATTCTGTGGGTTATTTCACTTTCTTGATAGTGTCCTTTGATGCACAAAAGTTTTAAATTTTAAGTTCAATTAAGTTCAATTTATCTATTTTTTCTTTTATTACCTGTGCCTTGGTGTCATTCTTAAGAAATCTTCCCTACTCATGAAGATTTTTACTTCTACTTTCTTCTAAGAGTTTTATAGTTTTAGCTGTTAAATGTAAGTCTTTGATTCATTTTGAGTTAATTTTTGTAGAGGTATAAAGTGAGGGTCCAACTTCATTCTCTTGCATGTAGATATCCCAGCACCATTTGTTGAAAAGACTATTCTTTCTCCATTGAATGGTCTTGTTTTCAGATCTATATTAATAATTCTTTATCTTCCAATCTAGAAACATGCTCCATAATAAGTAGCCAATATTTAATGTATACTGAAGTCCATTTTATAATCAGAAGAAGGTGATTTTCCTGGCAACTACTTCATTTATGAAAAGTTACCAAATAAAGAACACCTCTCAAAAGAGTGTTTCAACAATGTCCGGAAAGGGAGCAGTAGTTTGGGACTGTCTGTCCTCTTCACTTTCAGGCTCCCAGATGGGCTGAGAGACCAATTATTCTGACCTTTTCTACTATGTGAAAATAACGACTTTTCACACTTTTCGTGGCCTCCCTTGGGAGAGAGGATGAGAAGATTTCATGGGTTATTTCTGAGCGTTATCGATCTCTCTCCCATCTGGGGATATTTGTGTCTCTGTGACAGTGCTTAAGAAAACAAAGAATTGGCCGGGCGCGGTGGCTCACGCCTGTAATCCTAGCACTCTGGGAGGCAGAGGCGGGCGGATCGTCCTGAGCTCAGGAGTTCGAGACCAGCCTGAGCAAGAGCGAGACCCCGTCTCTACCAATAATAGAAAGAAATTAATTGGACAGCTAAAAATATATATAGAAAAAATTAGCCGGGCATGGTGGCGCATGCCTGTAGTCCCAGCTACTCGGGAGGCTGAGACAGTAGGATCGCTCGAGCCCAGGAGTTTGAGGTTGCTGTGAGCTAGGCTGACGCCATGGCACTCACCCCAGGCAAGAGAGTGAGACTCTGTCTCAAAAAAAAAAAAAAAAGAAAACAAAGAATATCGTCAGTCCAGCGTGATCGTTTTCATGTGTATCTTTTGTGTCCCCAGGCAGATTAAAAACTGCTCAGGGCAGGGAAGGTGTCAGACCCTCCTGCGAAGTCTTCACAGGGGTCCACGCAACACAAGATGCGGAGCCGGCACCTGGCAAACATGAGTGACCCTGATGTGCTACTATACGACTGCCCTGGGGCTGTTTTCGTGTTCTGGCTAGAGGAGGCCTTTGCTTGAGTTCTTTTTTTTTGAAACCACTTTTTCGAGGCATGAGGTAAAAAGGCTGTGCGTATTTCATGTACACAACTCGATGAGTTTGGAGATAAGTCTGCACCGTGAAACCATCACCACGACCTGTGCCATGAACCTATCCATCACCTGCCAAAGTTCCCTCTCACTTTCTTATGTATTATTATTATTATTATTATTGTGATAAGAACACTTACTGTAAGATCTAACCTCTTGGAAAATTTCAAGTGTACAATTCAGTACCGTTAGCTATAGACACCGCGCTGCGCAGCAGCTCTCCAGGACTTACTCATCTTGTATAACCGAAACTTTGTATCTTTGGCTAATACCTGCCCGTTTCGCTTCCCCTCAGCCCCTGGCAACCAGCATTCCGCTCTCTGCCTCTGTGAGTTTGACTATTTCAGATTCATCATATAAGTAATATAAGGTGGTATTTGTCCTTCTGCGCCTGGCTTATTTCACTTTGCACTACGTCCTCCAGGTTCATCCGTGTTGTTGCAAACGACAGGATTCCCCTCTTCATAAAGGCCGAATAATATTCCATTGTGTGCACACACCGCACTGCCTCTATCCTTTATCTGCTGAGGGACGCTTAGGCTGCTTCCACGGCTTGGCTGTTGTGAACACGCTGCTGTGAATAGGAGAGTGCACGTATCTATTCCCGATAACTGATTCACTTCCTTTTGGATGTACATACCCAGGAATGGGATTGCTGGATCATATGGTAGTTCCGTTTTTAACTTTTTGAGGAACATCAGTACTGTTTTCCATAGTGTCTGTATCAATTTACATTCCCACCACAGTGTATACGGATTCTTTTTTCTCCACATTCTCGCTAACACTTGCTATGTCTCTCTTGTTTTTTAGTAATTACCATCCTAACAGGTGTGAGGTAATGTCTCACTGTGGTTTTGATTTTGCATTTCCCTGGTAGTTAGTGACCTTGAGCACCTTTTCATGTATCTATTGGCCATTTGTATGTCTTCTTTTAGAACTGGCTATTCAGTTCCTTTGCTCCTTCTTTAATCAGGTTATTGGGTTTTTTTGCTCTTCAGTTGTAGGAGTTTCTTATATATTTTGGACATTAACCCTTTATGAGTTCTGATTCTAATACTAGTGATCCAACATTGGAAAAGTTATGTAAGAATCTCAGAACCTCATTTTTTGAACTACTTATTTTGGAAAATATTACACGTACTCAAAAGGAGAGGATAGTAAAATGACCCAAATGTACCCACCATCCTCCTTCAATAATTTTCAATGTAGCTGGGCATGGTGGTTCACTTCTGTAATCCTAGCACTTTAGGAGGCTGAGGTGGGAGGATTGCTTGAGGCCAGGAGTTCAAGACCAACATGAGCAAGAGCGAGACCCTGTTTCTACAAAAAAAAAAAAAAAAAAAGAAACAAACAAAGAAAAATTAACTGGGTATGGTGGTGTGTGCCTGTAGTCCCAGCTACTAGGGAGGCTGAGGCAGGAGGATCGCTTGAGCCCAGTAGTTGAGGTTGTAGTGAGCTCTGATATGATGAGGCCACTGCACTCTAGCCTGGGCAACAGAGCAAGACCCTGTCTCAAAAACACCCAAATTTGTTTTCAATGTATGGCTATTCTTTTTTCATCTATACACCCATAAACATTATTTTCCCCCTATCATTTAATTATTTTAAAACTAATCCCAGGCATCATCATGTCATTGGTAAACATTTCAGTATGTATCTAAAAAATATAAGGATTCTTCCTTCTACCATAGCCATAATATCAGTGGCACACCCGATGATGTCATCAATAATTTCTTAATATCTTCAAACTTCCAAACTTGCTTTAATTTCTCTGACACACTCTCTCTCTCTTGCTGTTGTTGTTTTATTTTCAATTTTTTTATACTTGATTTTTTTGCATGAGGATCCAAACAAGATCCACCCAAGTATTTGGTCAATGTGTCTCTTTTATTTGTGTCTATAGGTTCCCCTTTCCTTTTTTCCTTGCCATTTATTTATTGAAGAAGCTGGGTCATTTATCCTACAGAACTTCCCGTATTCTGGATTCTTCTTATTGCATCCACATGGCATAGCTTGACGTTTATTTATTTCCTGTATAAACTGGATAGAGCTAGAGGCTTGATTGGATGCAGGTCCAATTTCTTTTTACAAGACTGCTTCACAGGTGATGTTGTATTAATATGCTCTCTTCCTAGTGCATCTCATCAGGAGCCACGGACGATCTGCCTGTGTCTCTTTTAGTGACATTTTTCAATGGGTTCAGGTGTCATCAGCCTTATCCATCTCCTACTAAAGTTCTCCCTTTTAACTGATGGCTTATTAGCTACTGATGGTCCTTGCCTGGATCATTATTATTATTTGCAGGAAGATAATTTTCTTTTTATTGGGGTAAAATTAACACATGCTTCAAATCTCTGTACCAGACAACTGTAAGTGTACACCGTGTAGAGTTTGACACATGTCTATGCTTATCCACAAGCATCCCAGCCTACATTTCGTAACCCCAGAAATTTCCTGGTGGGGCATAGAAAGCCACTGTTTTGATTTCTCTCACCATAGTTAAGTCTTGCCAGCTCTTGAACCATATAAATGAAATTATATAGCATAAGCTCTTTTGTGTCTGACTTTTTTCAATCAACATAATGGATTTGAGATTCATTTATATTCTTGTCCCATTTGTTTATTCATATACCTGTTGATGAACATTTGAGATGTTTTCAATTTTTGGTAACATAAGATAAATGCTTTGGATATAGAGGAGATGCATATTTAACTATTTTTTAATTTTTTAACTTTAATTTTTTATCTTTAATTATATGGGTACATAATAGTTGTACATATTTATGGGGTACATGTGATATTTTGATACAAGTATACAATATGAAATGATCAAACCAGGGTAATTGGGATATTTCTCATCCCAAGCATTTATTATTTCTTTGCATCAGGAACATTGCAATTCTACTCTTTTTGTTATTTTGAGACATACAATAAATTTTTGTTAACTATAGTCACCCTATTGTGCAACTGAACACTAATGTATCCATTATTTTGTTAGGAGTTACAAAATTGTGATGATCTAATTCCGTCCTCTTTCTGCATGTATTAACTGAAATTTAAAAGTAATTTTCTTTCATTAACTTTTTGGTTACTTTGATGTACAGACAATTACTAGTTTTCAGAATAATGAGTTTGTTTCTTAGCATCCTTCTAAGGTGATCAATGAGGTCTTCATTTTAGTATTACTATGAACAAATGGATTTTAATATCTTTGATGTGTTTCAATTCTTTGAAGTCATTATTCTGTTTGATGCCCAGATTGCCCCATCTTTGGCCAGTGGGAACCTTTTCAAGTTGAATCTTGGAATCTTTTGCCACGACCCCAGCAGTCCTTGAGATTGTCCATGCCATGTGCTGTAACAAGTAGTCCAGGCTCAGTTTGTACATTTCCTACCTCCAGACCAGAATCAGCCATTTATCTAAGGTACCTGTGCTGGTTGGTTTGTTTAGATTTGTTTATTACATATATTTACTATATATAATAAAATACATAATGAATTAATATCGTTTCCTATTCAAAATTAGGATTATAAGTTTTTTACATAACTAATTTGATTTTATATTTATCTTTTTCCTTTTATAATAAAAATATTGGGTCCTAATAATATTATTGCTTTATCCTACTAGTATCAAAATAATGATACCAATATCATTATTAACAATATAATTACTGAGAACAGTTTAGGATTTCTGTTTATCCCACTAAGGATGTACAATTAAATTACTGTGTCTGAAAGTCATTTGAAAAAAACTTCTCTGTGTGGTTAAGCCACTAACTTGACGCCTATCTTTCCTTGTTTTGTTTTTCTTTTGATTTTTAGGGTTAAGAATCCTTTTTAGGGTTGTGTGCAAAAGGGAGGATAAAAAGAGGCAGTCCATGGGTTTCTATCAGGATGAGATGAAAACCCTAAGTGAGAGAGCGCTGTGAGCGCAGGATCTGTGGGTGTGCAAAGAGCTGGCTCCCACAATTCCTTTTCTGTAGCAAAGGCCATTATCCCTCCCAGTTAGGAGATGCGATTGTTCAAATTGTTAAGACCTGCATCTGGCCCCACTCAGGGTTGGTTACCAGCCACCTGATTGTCTGATTTGGCCTCTTAATTGAGCCCGATTTATCCCAGTTGTCTAACTTAGCCACTTAACTCTCCATTTCTCAGGTTCCTTAACATGCCAAATGGTGATAAATAACAGTACCGCATGGATTTTCTGTGAAGATTAGCGGAGATAATCCATGCATGCAAAGTGCCCAGCACAATGATCGTCCTCAAATACATCAGTAATAAACAGTAATAATGAAATACCTATTTACCAAGCACATCAGGCTGTGCCTGGTATGTCCACAAACCCACTCATGTAATCCTCGCGACACCTTGAACGTTAGGTGCACTCGTTACGTTATCCCCACTGTAGAGATGAGGAAACTGAGGTGTACGAAGGGCAAATTCCTCAAAGCCACACACATAATAAGTATCAGGGAAAGAATTTCAACACTGAGCTGCCTGGTTCCGGAAGCCATGTATGAATGAGGATAAAAATACTTTACTGCATTAGATTTTTGTGAGGGCTTAATGAAATTTTGTGTCTCGTGCACCTGGCATAGAACATGCACTCAATAACCATCACATTTCTTGCCTTCTTCCCTCCCTCGTTTCTATCAGGGAAGCTGTGTGGGGAAATTGAACCACTTAGGAGATGGCGACCAAACAGACTGAGCCCGTCACCATCATTAGCCTTCGGAAGTTGAGCCTGGGGAGCCCAGAGCCACAGCCGAAAGGTGAGATTATCACAGAAGTCTCCAGCTCTTAAGCCGCTGTTCAATTTCCCCACCCCCATATCAGCTTGTCTTTATAACGAATTGGTTCTCCAACATTTTCCCAAGGTGAGCAGTCCCCACGCATCCCCTTCCCAACCAGAAGCTGTTCCTTCCACTTTTCCTTTCTGTGTTAGAGTCAAAGACGTTCACTGTGGAAGACGCAGTGGAGACCATCGGATTTGGACGTTTCCACATTGCCCTGTTTCTCATCATGGGCAGCACTGGGGTGAGTGCTCCTTGGAGGTCATGTGAGTGTCCAACGCTAACCTCATTGCTGGCACGTAGAGCCTCCGATGACCCCAGCTCAGGGCCGTCTGCAGGGGGTCGGGGGGGATGTGGAAGGAGCAGCAACCGTGGGAGGAGGTGAGCCAAGGTCACTGCCATCCACTTTTGGCAGGTGTTTGGTCATGAGCAAATGAATATTTGTGTCTTTATGTTTTGGGAATTCAATACTCATTCGTAAAATATGATTTAAATTGAGGTATTAGGACAAAGGGAGAAAACTATGGCATTATTCTATGTAAAATTGGACACATGGCTCCCAAACATTTGGTGCATAAGAATCACCTGAGACACCTACTGTAATTAGATTTCCAGATCTTTTAAGAGGCACTGATGAAGGTTTGAATCCATCCCCTCCAGAACTCAGGTGTTGCCCCTATGATAGTATTAAGAGGTGGGGCTTTTAAGGGGTGATTAGGTCACGAGGTCCTCCCTCATGAACGGGGTTAAGGCCCTTATAAAAGGGGCTTCACGCAAAGGCATTCAGCTTGCCTGCCTTCTGCACGTGAGTACACGGAGTTCCTCCTCTGGAGAATGCAGCCCTCACAGGACAACGGGACTTGCCAGCCTCCAAAACTGTGAGAAAATGAATTTCTGTTCTTTAAAGGTTACCCAATCTCAGGTAGTGTGTTACAGCAGCACAAATGGACTGTGACATTCACCATAGGCCATTCTGAGGAAAGAAGAGTGACAGCTCAACTCAGGGCTTTCACAGCAGGGGTGGTGTGTGAGGAAACACGAAACCACTCGCGCTTTCTCCTTTTGAAGGTGCGGTGAGAAAATGTTGAGCACCCCATACTGAGATGCATGATGATAATGAAACAGTGGATAATCGAAGACAGGTGGTCAGTACAATAAAGGTTTGGGTGGGAGGGTAAAGATAGCTGAGGGGGAGATGAGTGAGAAAACACGAGAGGGCTCTGACCCACACCCCTCAGCTAAACGGTATGAAAAAAGGTCGCATGAACTGTAGCACGTAAGTTCTGATGCATTCTTTTAAATCATTGCATTCTCAGAAGACAGTCTAGTCTAAGAAGAGACAGGCAAGATGTGTCCTAGCCCTACTTTAAAAAAAATTATTTTCTATTTTTTGTAGAGACAGGGTCTTGCCATGTGGCCCAGGCTGGTCTCAAACTCCTGGGCTCAAGTGATCCTCCTGCCTCAGCCTCCCCAGGTGCTGGGATTACAGGCACGAGCCACTGTGCCTAGCCCCTGGTCCTACTTTGATAATAACCAAGAATACAATTCAGGACATTTCCTCACCTATAAAGTGAGGTCTCCCATAAGCTTCAAATTTAAGATTCTGTGTTTCAGGGTAAGTGAGTGTGACTGGGTGGGGTTTCGCTATCAACTCTCCTCCACTTTCAACCAGACTCCTGCAAGGAAGTGAAATGGCCTCTGGTCGTCCTCATGCTTCTTAGTCTGTTTGGATTCTCCCCAGCCCCTCTGCTGGGAAGGGCTCCTTACCCGCCCCCTTGCCTATGTCACGCGTGCAGGGGAAAGTAGAATTGCTTATTTGGGCACAGTAACAGTAGCATCATCTGGTCCCAGCATGCGATACTCGGCAAACAGGAGCCTCATTGGAATAGGCGTGTTGACAGTGGTGGGCTGCGGCTGGTCCGGAGGCAGTGGAAACAGAGGTTGGGTTTCAGGGCCTCACCTGACTGGGATGTACACGACAGCCTCCACAGCAGCCGAGCAGCGTCCGCCCCCGAACAGAACTCCTAAGTTCTGGTTTCTCTGAGGACTTCCATGGGGTCTAAGATCTTATACAAGGAAGCTCCTCTGGGCACCCCACCCTGGCTTCCGGCTGGCCCCTCTCCCCTAAGGCATGCATCAGAGCCGGGCAGAGCCAGATTCCTTATTGGTTTATTTCCTTCTAGAACCCTTTAAAGGAGCGGCGTCCTGATTAATATCGACCCAGCTGCTCTGTATTACTGACAGAGATAAGTTTAATACATCATTTTTCCGAGATAATTGTGCTATCTCTTCTTCTTGATGCTTTCTGAGCTAAAACACACCAGCCATCTGAACATGGCTGTAATGCTGCCCAAGGGGATATACGTACTTTGAATTCCTACACGTTAGCTAACATCGTTCCACCTTTTTTATCCCAGACCTCCAAGTACAAACATTACTGTAATAATCCATATCCTATCAATGTTATCAATAGGACATGTCCCAACCAAGATCATCGTTTCCTCCTGCAATGATGACGTTCGTCCCGTCCTGCAGGCACCAAAACCTTGATCATTTTTCACTCATCCTTCGTGATTCTGCACCTACTTTTTCTCATCTATTTCAATTTATTCTTTGAATTACGTTCTAGCATCTATTTCCTCGGGAGAGAAACTCACCCTGTAAAGGATCACAAGATGGGGTCGGAGGATAATGCTCGAACTTTGTGCCCAAAGAAATATTTAGTAGCACGCCCTGCACTAAGTTTGCTAACTAGACAATTCCTGCCGGTGAGCTCATTATTTTGTACTCGCAGCTTCATTGTTACCCAGCTTCCATGCATCTTTCCTCCCCATCCCAGCTTCTTGAGAGCAGAGACCATTTCAAAAATCTGTCTGCGAGGAGTTTGCCCTGCAATCTTCACGACGAGGAGTACAAAACAACAAAGCTGGGTGACAGAGGCTGGTGGTTAGCTAGGTGCACCCACCAGCTAAGTGCCTGGCCCCCCCGTGGCACCCTCACCATGCCCCCCTGCAATGCCTGGGTCAGCAAATCACAAGCGAATACATGTCATCAATCTCTGGGGACCCTGTCAAGTTCAAACCATAAATGTTACATTTGAGAGAGCCAAAGTTCTGCTACAGTTCTTTATCTAACTAGCGGTGCTGTGTGGGTACACTGGCGGGGGGCTCCCTGAATGAGGGGGGGCACGGGGGTTAGAACTGGGGTGATGGACAGGCAAACAGTGATGACAGGCTGGCACTTAGCCATGGCCTTGTGTCCTGCTGCTTCTTTAAGGTTGTCGAGGCCATGGAGATCATGTTATTAGCTGTCGTGTCTCCTGTCATCCGCTGTGAATGGCAACTGGAGAACTGGAAGGTGGCGTTAGTGACCACGGTGAGTATCTGCTTCGTCTGCTGTGAATGAGCCAAGTGGGGGCCTGGGCGCCCCTCCCCCATCCCACAGGGCTGAGAGCTGAAGGATACCTCACTGCTTGTTGGCTTGTTGGCTTCCTAAACTCACGGGTTCCTGGGCTGAAACCAGCACGTGATGCCTTTTTCACCTTTCTCTTTTCCTCAAACTGCTTGCTTCCCAGCCCCGGGCAAGAGTCCAGAGGAGAGAAATTAGAACAAGGGACCCTCAAGTCTTAGGTTAGTCGTGGGTTAGGTCAGAAGTCGGATCACTGAGAAGCTACTTAGACAATAGTGACTTAACCAATCACCAAATCGCCCTCACTGAATTTTACTCATTCAACTTTTCTCAAAGACTATTATGAAAAGCCTTGTGAATTGCATGACAAGTTTTGCTACAAAGTGGAATTAAGGATATTATTCTTTCAAAAAGTATTAAGTACCAATGAATTGCCAGTAGATTGTGTGCACGTGTGCCTGCTGGGAAGCCCACAAGCAGTGCCACGCTGCTTAAATAGCAGGTGAGAAAGAGGAAGCGAGGGGAGCTGAGGTCGCGAGGTAGGCAGGAGCCAGAAGCACCCACAGCTGTCGCAGACTCCATTCTGGAGCCACCACCCCCCAACATTGGGCCAAAGTGCATAAGCCTCCAAGCAAAAAATATCTGACACAGATCCATATTAGTTTCTTCCAATTACCATTTTGTGTAACAAAAATCAATTTTATATAAAAGCATTATGGACTTCACAGTCATTTATATTTCTCATCGAGTGGATATGAAAGCACACCTTCTATCACAGAGCTCTGGGGGATTTTTTTTTTTTTTTTCACTCTTAAGAGGCTCTTGATACATAAAAATGTTGGCGGCCATACCCGGGGGGTGGGAGCCATTGGCGGGCTCTCAGGAGGGATGTGGCCGGTTTTCCAAGAACCCCGAGGGCCGGGCTAGGAGGTGGCGGGCCAGCGCGGGGGCTGTGGTGACTAGTGTTAGAGTGTGCGGAGGTGAGGCTGTGTGTTCTGAAGTATTTAGGGGAAAGCATCCGCCAAGGAGGTCAAAGAACCACAAGGTGAGGAGAGAAGGTTGATTTCTGTGGGTATTTAAGCTGGTTTTAATGAAGACAGAACTTCGTAGGGGCCAAGGGAAAACATTCCCTTCACCTTCTGTAGGTTTACTGAAAAATCAACTGGAAAAAGGCAG
>RJWJ010046939.1:0-10000 GCA_004363605.1 Indri indri
TAGCTTTGAATGGAATAAAATGTCAGGCGCTAGAGGAGAGTCAGGGGCATTTTTTTCCAGGGAAGGTTATCATTCTGGAGAGGTAGCTGTTAAGATTAATCCCCACTGGTGTGGTGTCCTTGCCTTCCTTCTACTCCATTCTAAGATCTTAAAGGATAAATACTCCCTTTTATTCATTTCTCTGTCCCTAGGTTTAGCATCATGGCTAGAACACTCAAAATCTATTTGTGGAATGAATAACAAATTCTCGTGTGCTGCTCTAACATAAAGTTAGCTTTTGTACTATGCCAGGCACCAATCCCACACTTGGATCTGGCCCTTGGTGTCCGTAAGAATATTCGACCTAGATTTAAAAAAGAATACAAGTATGTTTTAAGTTTTCCTCCTTTTAGTTCTCTCAGCTGAACAGTGTGTACTATAAATCATGTCCGTTTCTCTCCTATACCCTGTGCACCTCTGCTTTCACCTGGTGGCTGTCCTGGCCCGGGGCCATCATCACAGCTTTCTTGCTACACTATTGTGTTAAAAAAAAATACCATGCCTGAATTGTCATTTATCAGAAAAATTGCTTTTCAATGTTTCATGTTCTGTACTTGAGTTAAAAGTAATGGATGTGATCGGTGTTTGCCAAAGATTCTGTCTTTCTAAGAAAACTTCCTGCTTAACATTAAGAATTTATTGCACAGACACACAATGTTCAAGGATGCAGACACATAATATTCCATATCTGCTTTGTAGAAGAGCAAGATGTTTTATAAATCTAAGTAGTCCTACCGATGTACACTGCAAAGCAGTCCTGGGCCCACACTGCACTGGTATTGATGAAGTAGCAATCTGCGTGGGCCCCTCCACATTCAGTTTCCAGTTCTTTGAGAGCTGATGTTTTATTCTTCTGGCAAATAAATGGCAAAAGACCTATAACATATATTAAACTTCATGGTTTGTCCAAGAAACCGGGACAGGGAACTGTAAATTGATGATCTGCCTTCCCATGGGTCAAATAACTTATGATCTGTCAAATCGTGAATGAAATGCTGTGGTTAAGAAGGAATATTACAGTAGTTGTGTGCAGATGTTTCTTACATTGAAAAATGGGTTTATTAATGGCATGCTTATGAAGAAAGCTCTAATCTGGGATTCTGTTGCCGTATTTAATTAACTAGTCAACCACTGAAGATCTATGAAGTTTAGGTCTAAAAGTGAGAGATAATCAATTTTTTTGGCACAGGGGGTGGGGTTTGCTCTGTCCACAGCTAAAAAGAGAATGATTGCAAGCCTTGGAGAGCTCAGTCAAAAGAGTAGATCAATATTTCATTTCATCTTTTGTTACTGATAATCTAATGGGAGGAAATGCACTTATCTTTTCCTTTCTTTTTCTTGCTTTTTCTTTGGCTTCACACTTGCATAATTTTCAAGGGGTACAGAAGAAGTGTGAGTTGGAAAAAGTATTAAATAGTTTGTGTCATTGCAAGATCATGGTTACATATCATGGTTATGCAACCAGTGTTTATCACTAAAATCAAAATGAATAATTCTGTATTAGGGGAAGTATAATATATATCATCAGCAAACTTTCTTAAGAAAAAGATTCGGGATTTTTAGAGATAATAATAAGCTTGTTTTTCGTAATTATATGACTAGTTTTTCCCTTTTCTGATACAACTGTTGAATGAGAGTCTGAACAAACGAGACTGTAATCAAGGACATAGATGTGGAAATATTTTGTATCATCCTCACTTACACATAGTCTGCAGCAGACAAAGTAAGTGGTAGAAATACCAAGGTGCATATAATGTGAATTTTGAACAACTTATTTCTATGGATTCACTTTGTGGCAAAGCTAGTATTTTGTGGAACTGTAAAAGAAAAGTGACTCTTATTTAAAATGAGGATATTGGAAAAACTTTCTTTTGCCCATATAGAAGAAGCCTTCATTTTCCTAACAGTGGCACTCGAAGATGTTGTCCCAAAGAAGTGAATCTGGTATGAATGAGGGACATCTTGAATGATTGAATGCTATAAACTGACAGTGCCTCTCCACAAGGAAGAAATTATTTCGAACTTGTGTGATTCTAAACAATGTTTTTCAAAGTTTCAGTCTGTTAAAGGCTGAAAAATTGGAATCTTTTTTTGCCACTCACAGGAAAAAAACATATAATAACTAATTTTTGTTTTGGAATGTAACTTCTTTAGGTAGGGATATAGCATAATCATTTCTGCACCTGCTTCCATATTCACCGTAAAAGGAATGCCATACAGAGCCCATTTCTGAAGAGCTACTCTTAGATAGTAAAGTTCAAAGAGCTTAGTTGGATCAGAAGTATAAAGCTTCTTGTTTTTTTGTAGGCAGAACTGTTCTGAGACAGTAGCCTCAAAGTCAGTTAGCCAAGAAAGAGTAAGTTCTGTCTTATTCATGAGTATATGGCAATATTTTAGTTTCTAAGATGTTAAAAATTAGAAAATCTTATTATATTAATCAAATATACATTCCAAGTGGCAATTTGAAGATTAGGAAACACTCTTAGGGGAGATAAATATTGAGATGTAAGGGATGCTGTTTTCACTTGGCAGGGCCTGAAATTTTACTTGTTAGAAAGATCACCAAATTTTCATAGAAGAGTTGGCTATTACTGAATGCTTGTTACTTAAAATTCCTCAATAACCTTGGAAGATCCCTTAACATTAGCTATTTGTCATAATATCATTTTAATCAAAATTGGGAAACTGAAATAAATATTTATACATTTCCTACAAGAGACTTTAAAGACCTATTTTCTATATATTAATATTATACATCTATATTACATTACATTACCTCTACATTATATTTACATTATATGTACACACATGTATAAATTTATAGATTATATATACATTATAATCTATTAATGTATATATTTTTATAAATATTAAAATAAAAATGTGTGCATACACAATATTCTATAAGCAATGTATATCTTTTGATGCACTGTAATATTCAATAGACCATTGATTTTAGCTGCCAGGCTATTTTATTTCACATTTTTGTTTTGCGCTTTAAAGATTATGGGCTCAACATTTCTCTTCATCTTTTTTTTGAACATTTTATCATAAAAAATTTCCAACATACTGCAAAATTGATATAATAGTATAATAGGCCTTCAGAAACTCTAGATTCAACAATTGATATTTATTTCTTAACAAAAGAGTTATTGGGGTTTTTGGTTCTATGACTCTCTTTGGTGTCTCAAATCATGTACTATTTCTTAAAATGGGTTAAATATGCAAATTTCTCTTTGGGATTAATGTTCATTTTGAAATCTTATATACAAATTCCCAAGAAGTAATAAATGCACTGGAGTTTATACAGATGTTACTATTGATATACTGACTAGGTATGGGGACATTTTCCATAATAACAATAAAAAATGATTATTCCTATAATTTTGAATAGTATTCTTGAGAACCACAGTTTTCTATAAATGAAATACAGATGTGAATCAGGGAAAAATATGAGAAAGCCTATTTCTATTTTATATCATTATTCATTTTGAAATGAACCATTTTTATAATAAGATTTTATTATTATGTAACAGTGTGATTTCTTTTAAAAAAATGAATATGTCAACATCAACCTGAAGGTGGATATGAACCGATAAAAAAATTGTTTATAGTCCACATAAATTAGATGTCTGATATTATCCTAAGATATTCTGCTTACTTGGTTTAATAAAAAGAAATTTTTCAAGATGAAAAGAATTTTTTCAATATATAACAAGACCTTCTCCACAGAAAGTATCAAATGAATATTTGAGAAGGATAAGGAGAGGAATTATTAAGTGAATAAAATAAAGAATGATTCTCCAGGATGGTTTGATTTTTTAAAATGATTTTCAAATGTTAAACGAAGTTTAATTACAATAATTTACATTTATCGTGATTGTAAAATAACAGTAATACCCAATAAGTAATTTCAAATATTTTAAGAGTAATATACCTTAATGAAATAAGATCTTGTTTTGGTAAAATAGAATCCCTGACTTTTTATTTGACCAAGGTGAAGGTACCAGGCAAATTAATTACTTTCAGTTAATGCTTTTTATCATACACTTTGTTAAAAGAGAACGATTACTTCTTTGCTTTTTTTTACATCCCATACTATATGATGTTAGATATTTAATAAATTTAAGCCCTTGTGTGTATTAATATGTTTAAATTAATGTTTCCATTTGTGGCCTAATTTATTATAGGTTGAATGCAGAGATCAGTTATCACTCTCAATTGATCTTCCTTCGATTAGGGATAGGTCTCCAGATGTTTCCCAATCACATAAAACCTTAGAAATTAGATGAGAAGTAGAAGCAATTGTTGAGCCATTTTACATAAAAGGATCCATGGAAAAGGGTTGGAGTTTGACTTATACCTGGGGGTAGTGTATGGTAGTAGTGAAGACTTTGACCCTTTGGAGTCAGAACTGGGTTTGGGTTCAGATTTTTTTTTTAAATTTTTTTTATTTCAGGAAATTATGGGGGTACAAACATTTTGGTTACATGTTTTGACTTTGCCACATCCCCACCATGATTTGAGACGTGCCCCTCCCCACACAACACTCAAGTCTATTAGTTGTGAGTTTACCCACCCCCAACCCCTCTACTCCCAAAGAATATGACTGCTGTGTGAGCACCTTAGTGTTGATCAGTCAGTGCCAGTTTGATGGCGAGTACATGTAGTGCCTATTCTTCCACTCTTGTGATACTTCACTTCGGAGGATGGTCTCAGGGTTTTGACAACCTCTATGAGCTTGGGCAACTTCTCTTAGCTTTAGCGAAATGAAGATCTCTAACTCATAGATTCTGTGAGTTAGACATCTCTAGAGAGCGTATTTCTCTCTCTCTCTCTCTGTCTCTCTCTCTCTCTCTGTCTCTCTCTGTCTCTCTCTCTCTCTCACACACACACACACATACACACACACACACACACACACAAAGACACAATGTAGCTTACTATAAGGCTTGGTTGGTACTTTATGTTTAATGTGTCTACATTTGCTTTCTGAATGTTTATTATTCTCACCCACTTTTGCAATGTTTTGCAGAGAAAATACTCACTGCAATAGCATTCGACTGATGACTGATGTCCAACGTGTGTAAAGGACACGGGACCCCTGGTCCTTATTCCTCCCATCAGAACATGGATACAACACAGAATGCCCCAGTGGGGGAGGAAAACTTTCATTTTCTCTTCTTACCTCATTTTTGTTTCTGAATATAATCAAAATAATAACATTTTGTATTTGTAGTACACATTTCAGAATCAATTTTGAAATCACTAAAGAGAAAATCATGTGAGGTTAGTAAGTGGTAAGGGATAACCTCTATCTTTCCTCTGGGATGAAAGCCAAGAACAGAAGTCAAAGCTGGCTCAGAGTCTCTCAGCTCATATCCACACTCAGAACAACGTCTGGAACTGTCGAACATGGAGCCCATTGTCAATCCACCTGTGTCTGCAAGTGTGGTGTGCAAGTCATGTTTAACATCAGTTCTTATGGAGGGCCACACTGATTGTGGCATTTCCTGGTTTCTGCAGTGCGGAAACTCCCATCATGGCTTATTTTAAGGTACTAACATAATGTCACTGAACAGAGCTGGGAAGAGATGTGAGAGCTGGCGCAAGCTGGCTGCAGCACACCACTCTTTATATCTAGCAAGTAAACCTTCTTGGATATTCAGTTAATAATTTACTGGATCGTTATTAGGTCATCTCCAAGAGCAACGTAACGTCCTACAGCAGTTATAAATAAATAGGCTCTGCAGCATCTGCTATCTAACAGCTTAAAAATAAAATTGTGGATGGGATGCAGTTAGGCATTGGTTATCTAGCAGTTGCCACAGAAATGCCTAGGTGGGTAAGATCACTTAAGACTGGATGAGTAAAACTTTGACTAACAGGTGGAATTTAAGGAGAGGGAATCTTCAGTGTGCATACTGAGTAATGCATGTGGTCCCCATCCTCCTTTTCCAATTAGGATCATTCTTCTGAACTTGTCAACATCCCTTCCCACTAGTCCAGATACCACTTCATTTATACTTTCCTAGAGACAGTGAGGCTTGGAGGAAAGAGCACTGATTCATCAGAAAGGTCTAGGTTAAAGAGCTGATTCCTTACCTTCTCATATGAGGTGTTGGGAACGTCTCCTAAATTTCCTGACTTATTCGAGCCCGTGTTTTCTTCATGCATGAAATATGAGTTAATTCTTTAAATTTTTTGGTCTACTTCGCAAGTTTGTTTTGAGGATAAGCATTGTATTCAAAAGGTAAAAATCAGTTCACAAGTGTACCATGGTGTACTGCTGCGGCTGTCATGATGATGATGATAGTGGTGATGGTGGTGGTGGGGATCAGGGTGTGGGTGATCATGATGAAGATGGTGATTCTGATGATGTGATGGTGCGGTGGTGTTGATACTGAAGGCAGAGTTGATGGTGATGACGATGATTGTGATGATGATGACGATGATGATGATGATGACGATGATGGGGGTCTCAATAGATGCACTCATTTCAGCTGCCCTCGTGAGCCTTTTAGGTTGAAGATTAGCAAATAGAGTTTCCTAATAATTCATTAATTATTGTAACTAGCTGTACTGGTAAGAGTTAGTAAAATGAAATGGTCAAGGAATCCCACACATGCATTCCTCCTTGTGCACAGTTAATGAATTCCTGTTCTTCATTTTGAGAAGGACACTCTGATGGCACCAAGGAAATTGCAGTGTAACTTCATATGTAACTTGGAGATTTACCAACATACTGCACTTCTCCGTTTTCTTTGCCGTTTTCTTGATCAATTGCAATACTTTTATAAGGTGAAAAAAAAAAAGGAAAGGAAATTGTCAAAAAAGGGATTCAGTTCTATGCAGAAAATTACAGTTTTGCAGAAAAAATTTATCTTATATTTACATAATCTTGCTCTTACCATTCCTAATATGGTTTCATACTTGACAGAAGAACTATTAAATAAACAGAACCCGAGTGAGAGACTGAGATAAGAAAGGAAGGTATTTAACATCTGTAGTCAGTTTATGTCTGTGGGGAGCTACAGATACCTTTCTTACCAAGTAAGAACTTTGTTTGTATTACTACTTTGTACTATAATTATGCTTTATTTTTACTTCCTGTGACAATCTCATTAAAAAAATAAGTAACTATATTTCAAAAGCCCTCTTTTTTCATTAGAAACTTTCAAAAGGCTAACTCATACCTTTGCTATTCCGTAAGTTCTGTTTGAACTTATGTTAGTGTGTGTGCCTGCATGCTCATGTGCATACACTTTATCAACAATGATTCATTTCATTTAGGAGAAAATGATAAAAAAGGTCATCAATCACAATGACTCATACCAAGACAGTACGTCCCAATGCCATGCACACCCTGTAATAGAAATCAAGGTTTTAAATGGTTGTTTTTGTTGGCTAGGAATGGCTTAGAATATCTTTCTTCTTGCAAAGATTAAATGATAAGGTATGATGATTACTTATTGGTTCCAATTTATTTGCTGTCAACTGGTTTTTGTTTGGCTAGATTTTGCATTCCCCTCACACAGCTTTCTGGTCTTGCTGGTGAAGTCAGAGCTCCTTTTGAGAGATGAATATTGCCAAACATGTATGGTTGTAAATTCTGATATGTGTTTCTGGGGTCACATGTCAATCAATAGTTCTATAGCTGTGAATAAGAAAATAAATACTACATATTCTAGTTATGAATTGTAGCTGATCTACTTTTCTTAAAAACATTTATTGCAAGAAGAAACATTTATCTTGGCCTAGAAAACCACAGCTTGAAAGGTTTCCTACTTTATATTTTGAGGCATAAGATAACTCATGGTGAATTAAATTTTATATAATATGATTTTTAATATTAATATCTTATTATGTTATATAATTTATAATACATAAGAAAGCCTATAATTTTATAGCATTTAAAATGCTATTTAATACTACAGAGGATTTTCAGTACTAAAGTTTTCATAACATGGTATGCATTCCCATTAGTTCAACTTAAATTTTATGTCTCTCAGGAATGTGTTACAATTGACAATTTTCCACATATAGGTACTGGAAATGAATATATTTGTATATGGATGTACACATACCCATTCACACCTATGTGAAACACTTTTTTTCTATAACACTGAGGTATAGTACATTTATTTATTGTCTGTGTCTGTCCATAAAAACATTATATTCTGAGGACAGAATTTATTTGTTTTGTTTACTGTTGGATCCTCAGTGCTATGAATAATATGTGACACATCATAAATGCTCAAAATATACTCAGTCAACAAATAAAAGCAGGTATAAATAATCTTCCTTCCTCTCCCTATATATTCTCCCAAATGCATATCTATTCTTTGGTGAAGTCTTTGATATTTTCATTAATGGTCCGTACTTACATTTAAGCGACCTTTGTTATAATTAACAATAAAAAATACTTTCGAGGGCAGAAACTGCAAAACTTTGGTTTTCCCTGAACAATGTTTAATAAACTTATTTTCTAGTTAGGTTGCCCCTACATAAATCTGTGATTTCACCTTCCTTCCTGTGCCAGGCAGGTAGAGTTGGCAGCCCCAAGTCTCTGTGGTGGCAGGAGCTGAGTCACAGTTGATCCACTCATGTGGCACAGGCTCTATTCTCTTTTGACACTTCACATGGAATCTCCTACAGATCATTCATCTCACATTTGAAGGCATTTGTATCTTCCATCTGTATCCAGTAGGTTTGCTGTTTGCACAAGACAAAAACAAACAAACAAACAAACTGTTGTGCATTGAGCACTTCTAGAATTCAGAAAATTTGGTTGATATTATCCCATTTAATTTTCCCAATGACCCAACAAGGCAGTACTTATTGTCTCTATGTTTCAGATAAAAACAACAACAAAACAAAAGAAAGCAAAACTCAGATCATCCACTTCCAGGCATAATTTTACAAAACTGTCTTGACACACAGTAGTAACTGTGGCTCGATAATCTAACTTAATTATACCTGATCTATATAGGTATAATTTCATTACCTATAAAATTAGTGAAATTTATTTGTTTCTGAAAATATTATAATTCAATCCTTAAATATTAATAATTTACTTAAAAACATTTCCTTCTTATGCCCCTTTTAATTCACAGAATCCAATACAGTTCTCTTCACACGATAAACACTAAATAAAGAGTTGTTGATGCTTAGTCTGTGATAAGAGAGTCAGATATGTGAAGTCGTTAATTCTGAAAAGGCATAAGTTATGATAAATATGTGAGTCATGTTACTGGTTAATTTGCCAATTACCTGGAATATTTTAAACAAGTGTTGTCTTGGCATAGAGCAGATGAAGCCACAGCCTAAGTGGGAAAACATGGAGAAATCAAGATAAATTTAAATCTAACCTCAAACAAATAAACCTGGCAAATTTTTCGTGAAAACAGAGTCTTTACCTTGGTGTCCAGGAAGAGGCTTGGAGTGGGTTATGCGCTGTATGAATGAAACCGTGGAAATGAGGACTAGGCGGTTAGCCCTTGTGAACACAAGGCAGTGGGTCAGGGAACTTTTATGAAATAACGTTTAAAATCAGATATTAATGTCTTGAATTCTTTACTACCAGCACGTCGTCACTCTGCGGGGCTCACGCCTGACATAGTCCACACAGCGTTCCACAGGTGACACACTCCACCGACCTACCCTCACCTGCCCCGAGCCTGTTTCTTTTCTTGTGTACTCTAATTTAGTGCTCCTAGCAACTTTATAGCAAAAATGTGCTTCAAGGTGTCCCTTAATTTTATTCCCACTGCCCACTCTCTATGTGAAGACTTTGTCACACACCTAGACACAGCAACAGCTCCCCAAGTCGTTTTCCTGCCTCTGGTTTCAAGTTCATCCACCACTTAGCTGTCATAGTGACGGACTTTAAAGACAAACCATTCTCCTGCTTTAAAACACTCCGTGCCCAGGCTCCTCTCTGCTCCCTCCTCCTCCCACC
>RJWJ010046940.1:0-11160 GCA_004363605.1 Indri indri
TTCGAGACCAGCCTGAGCAAGAGCGAGACCCCGTCTCTACCAAAAATAGAAAGAAATTAATTGGACAGCTAAAAATATATAGAGAAAAAAAAAATTAGCCGGGCATGGTGGCACATGCCTGTAGTCCCAGCTACTCGGGAGGCTGAGATAGTAGGATTGCTTGAGCCCAGGAGTTTGAGGTTGCTGTGAGCTAGGCTGACGCCACGGCACTCGCCCCAGGCAAGAGAGTGAGAATCTGTATCAAAAAAAAAAAAAAAAAAGAAATGTAGAGATCCCTCAGCCAAGACCTCTTTTAATTGGCAATGGATCTGGTTGGGATTGGAGCAGCCTCTCACCAAGTGAAGGCAGACCATCATAGATGGGCCATCTGCTCTGTTCCCTCAGCAATGGCACTTGTTCAGTTCTTACCTTTAGAACCTGCTCCTCTCGATGAGATAAACAATATGTTTGAAGCACCAGAGATGCTGCGCAGCTTAGCACAGAAATGATGTTTTATGAAGTGTCATCCTGTGCAGCCATCTGCAGAGAGGCACATTTGACCATCCTTGGGGACTATTGCATTTATCCCAGGGTTCTGATTCCATCCATTGAAAACTGTTCATTTCTTCTTGGTTTAAAGATAGCATACTGCACTGCCCCTTTTTATAGATGGAGAAAGGGCTTTCTCTCTTACAGTGATTCATGGATAAACATCACAGTTATTAGAGATGCATTATTTAATGGGAATACAATATAGAAAATAATAAGGCCCCATATCCTAATAAGAGTTAGTTGTAAGCTTATTTCCTGTCTCCTATAAACTAATTATTCAAAACTATGAACTTTCCCACCTCAAGGTTGGCTAGAAATTGGTTCAGTATAAATAAACAAGTCATAAAAAGAATTAATCGCTAACACATAATTTAAAATATTTTCAAATTTTAGTGTATTCACACTGATGTAATGAGGCAAAGGCATTATTTAACACTGACAATAAATACATCATGTCATTTAAATCCACTTCTGTATGCATATATTTTTAAAACAGATTATTTTCTCGCATAACCACAATTATTATGCCTAATGAAGTTAATAATTTCCTAGTAATTTAGAATACCCAATGCATGTTAAAATACTTCCATTATATCAATATCTTTTCAGAATTTATTTTCTCTAATAAGGGTCTACTCTTGTTGTATATGGTTGCTATGTTTCTTAAGTATCTTTTTTTCCAGCTTAACTGAGGTATAATTGACAAAATTTTATATATTTAAGGTGTACAAAGTGATGTTTTGACATACATATACAGTGAAATCCACAATCAAGATAATTAACATATCATCTCACATAGTGACTTTTTTATGGTGAGAATACTTAAGATCTACTCTCTTAGCAAATTTTAAGTATATGGTATTATTATTAACTATAGTCACCATGCTGTACTTAGGCTTCTAGAACTTACTCATCTTATAATTACAGGTTTGTCCCCTTTGACCAGCATCTCCCATTTCCTCCATGCCCCTATTCCTGGTAACCACCCTTCTCCTTTCTGCTTCTGTGAGTTTGATTTTTTTAGATTCGACATATGTGAGATCATGTGGTATTTGTCTTTCTGTGTCTGGCTTACTTAATTTTGCACAGTGTCCTCAGCCTCATCCATGTTATTGCAAATGGCAAGATTTCCTTCTTTTTAAAGGCTGAATAATGTTCCATTGTGTATTCTTTTGGGGTGTGTGTGTCTGTATTTTCTTTACTTATTCATCTGCCAATGGACTTAGGTTGTTTCTGTACCTTGGCTGTTGTGAATAATGCTGCAATGAACATGAGAGTGCAGATTTCTCTTTGAGACATTTTATTTCTTTAAATATAAACCCAGAGGTGGGATTGCAGGATCTTATGGCAATTCTATTTGTAACTTTTCGAGGAACATTTATACTATTAATGTTATCCATAGTATAAAGTGGCTGTACCAATTTACATTCCCAAAAATAGTGTGCAGGAGTTCCTTTTTCTCTCTCCACATCTTCACCAACACTTATCTTTTGGCTTTTTGACAATAGCCATCCTAACAGTTGTGAGGTGGTATCTTGTGATTTGGATTTGTGTTTCCCTGATGATCAGTGATGTAGAACACCTTTTCATATTACCTATTGACCATTCGGTATGTCTTCCTTGGAAAAATGTCTATTCTGATCCTTCACTCATTTTTCAATGAGGTTTATTATTATTATTTTTTTACTATTGAGTTACATGGGTTTTTTTTTAACGTATTTTAGATATTAACCCTTTACTGGATACATGGTTTATAAATATTTTCTCCCATTCCGTGGATTGCCTTTTCATTTTGTTTTCATATTGATACAGAAACCTTTTAGTTTGATGTAGTCCCACTTATTTATTTTTGCTTTTATTGCCTGTGCTTTTGGTGTAATTTTACCTATTCCTCCATGCTCTACATTATTGAACTGTGGAGATAGATATAAGGCTTGATTAGATTCACATTTTTTTTTTCTTAAACTTCATAGTTGATACTGTGTATTTCACATTCACACCTGGAGGCATATAATGTCCAGTTTTCTCATGGTAGTGTGGTTGAATGATTATTGACCACTTCAACTTTTCTTTTTATAGTTTTAGTGTAAATTCCAGACTATTGTTTGAAAAAGATTTTTTTCTTGAGTTTCTAACATTCCTTCTGCATTTGTTAGCTACAATTATTCTTGTGTAGAAAAATTGCTGCTCATTCACTGGGTCAAAAAGAGTATGATATGTGATGGATTAGATTCAACCTTTTCCTAAAAAACTCTTCTTTCTTTTAGTAGGGAACTGGAATTAGAGACCACAACCCAAGTGCGAGAGGTGCTCATCACCCTTGAGTTGCCAACTGCTTCCAGACTTTTCAGTAGATAGGAATAGGCAATACGTGTTTTTAAAATGAGAGAAAGAAAATCTTTTACCTTAATATTTCCAATTCAATTTTAAGACGTGGGATTTTGCTTAATTTCTTGGACTTATTTTTTTTCTCAAACTGAAAATTCTTGTTCTTATTGACATTAACACAATTACTTATTCACTTTATCCTATAACATCCTTTAAAAATAGAAACATAACATAGTTTAAAAATAGAAATGCTAATATTAGTGCTAAAATTAAGTCTAAATAATACAGTTTAAGATCTCCATTTCCCTAATTATAAATAAGAGTAAGCATTATGCACACATACATGTGTGTATATGCATGTATGTGTATGTTTAATGCCATCTTAATTTCTTTTTCTGTGCTTTCTCTTCATATCCCTTGCCTGCTTGATCATTTTTGGTTAAATTATTGGGAGTACTTTAAATATTAGGGATATCAAAACTCTTTGATGTAAGTTGCCAACATTTTTCTCAGTTTATCATTTTTTTTTTACTTTTCATAATGTTTTATAATGCAAATATGTTTTAGAACATTTTTATGTAGTTAAATTTATCAAGTTGTTTTTGTGGTGCTTTTAATTTTCAAGTCAGAGGAACAATTTTTCTACCCTTTGTTTATAAAGGAATTCATCCGTGTTTTTTCCTACTCCTTAACTGGTTTCTTATTTTGATCCACTTGATATTCACATAGGTGTGTAGTGTGAAGAGCAGATTCAATTTTAACTTGTTCCATATGGCTTCTCAGTTGGCAAAACATTTTAAAAAAATCTATTTTAGACCTCTACTTTTGGATGGGATGGACTAGCTTGTGTCTTGATAAGACAAAATGGAAACAGTAGAATAAAATTATAATAATAATACAAAACAAATTGTTTGAAGGTATTGCTGAGCTATCATGTCCTCTAGGAATTGAGGGGCTCAGTTGTTCAATAGAAGGGAAATGCATTGTGATGAATCAAATAGTCTTTGCTGTCCTTACCCTCAAGGAATTTGCTGATGTAATGTGCTCAGGACTGAGAGGCTGAGAAGCCAAGCAAAGCATGAACTAAAAGACTGAGAATATCCTAAGTGTACAATTTAATATGTTTTGACAAATGTGTACTGTTTTGTAACCAACACTCAAACAAGATATAGTTCACATAGGTGTGTAGTGTGAAGAACAGAAAATTCCTTTGCACTTCTTTCCAGTCAGTACTCTACAGAAGCAACCACTGTTGTGATTTCTTTCACCATGCCTTAGTTTTGCCTGTTCTTAAACTTCTTATAATGGAGTCAAATACATGTATTCGTTTATATCATTCTTATTTTGTTAAGCATAATGTTTTTGATTTTGATTCATGTTGTTTGTATCAGTATCAATTTTGGTTTTAGATTGGCCAGTTTATGTTTGGGGAATGGGGCTCTATCCTAACTCTCATCCAGTTTGTTGGGTCATTGAATAAATTGTGCATCTATCTTGCTTATTTACATGCCCTCTGGGGCTAGACTTTTCTGTTTTTGTGCCTAAACTTGACCTTATGTATACTTCTCTTGTGGTATCTATACTCTTTATAGGCAGAGACTATGCTTAACCATCTTTTATCTCCAAGTTTAACAATTTCTGTTCCATAGTAGGTGGTCAGTGTGTCAAGGACTTGACTAATATTCTGCTTTTAATAGATTCATCATCTATAACTATAGCACTGCCATTCCACAGTCGTTTTCCTTTGAATCAATCCTCCTCCTTTACCTGGAACAAGCCCTCAAATTTTTTGTCTTGATTTGATCTGCTGGATCACTGCCCAGCATTACAAATGGCAACTCAAGCATTCAGTCAGTTAAATAAAAATGTAAATTGCCTAGCATACTAATTAGCATAAATTAGCTGCTCAATGAAATGTGTATGTATAAGAAATGGGAAACTCAAGCCCAGTCCTTCTTGGGCTATTAATTAAAGCCACATAGGTCCTACTGTGTCCTGTAGCTGAGCCTAGCTAAGTTATAAAACTATTTTTATTTTTTCAAAATTATATCAGATTTGTTTTCCTTTACTTGTGTTTTTCTATTTAAAATATTTATGCTATTTTATTTATGGCATTCCTATCTTCATCAGATAGTAAGTACTTTGCAACAAGGTGCTATGTCTTTCAATACTTTTATCATTTCCTATAGGACCGAGCTACGATTTATACACCCTGGATGCTCAAACATGTAGAGAAAAGGGTAGTGGTGGTAATGAGTCAGAACAGAATAATGAATGGATATAATTCCTGAAGTGCTTGAAAACATACAATGTCACATAAGAGCTTATTGTAACTGTCATTCTTGATAGCAGAGCAAAAGGAACAAAGAGATAAAAATCAAAGAGAACATCTGTATATAAAGTGAGACAGAGTCATAGAGGAGAAACTTGGTCATAAGAATACGCTGTAACTGTGAATTGCCAAACATGAGGGAAAGGTTTAGAAAGATATGATAGGATCCACTTACAAGGAACTGAGTTTCCTGAGCTAATGGATTCTGTAATTGGAATTTTTGTTCCTCCTTTTCCTCTGGGAGTTTGTGGATGAGAGTTAATTAATGTGCTAAAGTTGTGCAGTATCTGTGAATGTTGTATCTTGTTAAAGACCCAAATTGTGCTACCTCTGTGTAATTTGGGTAATGCCAGGGTAATGTCAACTATAAGAGTCAGTGAGAGATTCATTATTCTTTTTTGGGTTATACCGAAGCTAATTGATTGGAAGTCAACTGTACTAGGTTAATACTAAAAGAATAGGATCCTCATCAGTAAATAGAAACATAGAGGAATAGTCATACTACGTCAATGAAATGTCAGTATCAGGCTGCCGCTTCGAAGCCAAAGTGATGATTAGATGTGAAGTGAAATTTTAATTGACGAAAAAAGCAGACGGTTAGAAATGTTGATCCAATAATTACGTGTAGTCCATGAAATCCGGTTGCTATAAAAAAAGTTGAGCCGTAAATACCATCTGAGATTGTGAAGGGTGTTTCAAAATACTCAGAGGCTTGGAGAAGGGTAAAGTAAATGCCTAGGGAAATTGTAATTAGTAGGGCTTGGAGTATGTGTGCTCAATTGCCTTCTATTAGATCATGGTAGGCTCAAGTGATAGATACACCTGAAGCCAACAGTACGGCTGTGTTGAGTAAGGGTACTTCAAGGGGGTTTAATGGGAGAATGCCTGTTGGAGGTCAGCAGCCGCCTAGTTCAGGGGTAGGAGCTAAACTTGAGTGGTAAAATGCTCAGAAGAAACCTGTGAAGAAAAAGATTTCTGAGATAATAAATAGAATTATTCCATATCGTAGGCCTTTTTGAACAGCCCGGGTATGGTGACCTTGGAATGTGCTTTCTCATACAATGTCGCGTCCTCATTGATATATAGTAAGTAAATTTGTTAGTAGGCCTAAAAGTAGAAGTGTATTAGAATTAAAGTGAAATCATATGGCGAGGCCAGATGTTATTAGAAGGGCAGAAAGAGCCCCTGTGAGAGGTCAGGGGCTAGGATTAACCATGTGATAAGCGTGAGTTTGGTGGGTCATTAGGTATTGTCATGTAAATAGAGGCTTACTAGTAAAGTAAAGACATAAACTTGAATTAGAGCGACTGCGAATTCTAGGATTGTAAGGAGGGTAAGAATAATAAATGTAATTGAGGCTGTGGTGGGACTGATAGAGGTTAATACTAAAGTAGCTCCTCCGATCAAATGCGTGAGTAAATGACCTGCTGTGATGTTAGCTGTTAGTCGTACAGCTAATGCTATGGGTTGAATGAAAAGGCTAATAGTTTCAATAATTACTAACAGGATAAGGAGGGCAGGTGTTCCTTATGGTAGTAAATGGGCCAGGGATGCTTTTGTTTTATAGCGAAAACCCGTGATGACTGCGGTGGTAAAGAAGACCCAAATCTATTCCCTCTGAAGTTTCAGGCTCCAGAGTTAAGATTGAATTAACTGGAGAAGGAATAAAATGGAGGAAGACAAATACTTCAGATTTATAACAGATGATTAAGCTTAATTGTATACCTTTGTGCATAAACCTCACCTCTCCTGTCACTGGGACAACTTTTAAATTTGCATACTCAAGATGAATTCCACAGCTTCTAAGTCTCCATCCACTTCACTTCTTTCCTCTTATTTTTGCCAGTAACTATTGTTGCCTTATTAAAATCTCCCCGGACTTAGTAGTATAAAACAATCATTTTATAATGCTCACCAATTCTGTGGGTCAGGAATTCAGACAAGATGCTGCAGGGATGGCTTGTTTTTGCCCCATGATGTCTCCAGCTTCATATAGCTTGGGTCTGAGTGGCACAGCGGGGACAAATGTCTTCTGGAGGCTTTGTTACTCACATATCTGATGCTTGCGCTGGGATGACTCAAAGCTGGGCTCAGCTGGGGCTGTCACACAGAGCTTCTTTCCACGTTGTGGCTGGGTTCTGAGAGGAAGAACCTGGATTCCAAGCGCTCCAAGAAAGCCAAGTAAAATCTCCATGGTCTTTGTGTCCTAACTGCAGAAGTCACGTGCCTTCATTTTTGCCACTATTTTTGGAGCAGCCATGAGAACTCTAAGATCTAGAGGAGGGAGAGAACATAGACCCCCACCTCTCCATGGGAGAAATGTCATAGAATTTGCAATCATTAAAAAACATATAAACAAACTACCACATTTCTACATCAAAAAACACAGAAAGATATTTTATTAGGCAATACTCTCCCAGGCTTGGTCAGAAGAAAGGTCTTACATTTGTTTCTGGTCCTTTGACTATTAACGGTAATACTCCCTGGGCAGTAGCGTTCTAAGTTTGATTCTGCCAATAAAGGGCACTTGCATGATGTTTGGAAGTTGGAAAAGATGCCATTTTATTATCTGGTAATGGTGGGCAGACAGCAGATACCTGCTTCAGTGCTACAGTCAGCTGAGTTCATTGTGGCAATTTCCTTAAATGCCCACAGCTGGTTAATCTTCTAAAACCCAGCAGTCTTTCCCCTTGACCTTTGTCCCCTACCCCTTTCATCAGTTCTATAAGCACTAATTTCTTGTATTAAATTTCTTCTTGTTTGAAATGCTTAAATTCCTCTGTTTTCATAACTGACCCTTTCAACTCTATAATTCATTTACATATTTATATTTACATCGGATCAGGAAATTCTTTGTCAGGTATCAGTTCCTAATGGTTAGACATATTCCATTTAGGGACTGGCAAAAATTATCTTTATTATATGGTAATATCTAATTTTATTTACTATAATTAAGTTATATTGAGGGTTCCCAAAATAATTAATTTAAAATAGTTAGGAATATACTTTTGGCAATCAAGTTATTAATTGGCATCTGAGATAATTTTTAATGAGGAAGGAAGGGAAGAGAGAGAAAGAAGATTATGACAACCTATTTGGGGGAAAAATGCCATGAATACAAGGAAACCCTAAATAATTTCATAAATTCCAAAAGGAGAAGGATATGATCTGATCTAAGCTGAATAAACTATACTAAATACTCATGGAATTCTGATATTTAAAAAGATATTTGAAATAGAAAAGAAAAAGTATATTCTAATTTATCTTATCCCTTTTTAGTGCTCTCTTCCAGTTAAGAGTTTTTATTGGAGAGTCTATCTGCATTACACTTAGTCATGAATATCTATAACACTACTCATTTGTATTTATGGAACATAAAGTGATAATAATGTATTTTATATATTTAGTCAGTAAATATATATTGAATATAATATGCGAGTACATTTCTAGTTCTGGGGGGAGTCAAAGATAGAAACAACACTGTGTTTGCTCCTAAATATCACAATATTATTGCAGTAATTTCAAAGAAAATAAAAAGTTTTAAAAAGATTGTAGTCAAACTTGCATTTAACCAATAGTGGGGTAATCCAAAATATAATTTTGGGCAAAATTTTCATGATTTCTCATCACTTGAAGGAAGTTCCATAAAAGTAACCTGTTATTCTTGATCCTCTTTGTATCTAGATCCCCGGAGAGTTAGACTTGAAATTTTTTAACTTGTAGATTTCCAGGCAAATATCTCTTTGCTAGTTGAGACAGTTTTAGCTAAATTCAGAAATTCTACAGTTTAAATGATAAGTAGGATGCCCTTGACTTTTTGTACTTTGATGTCAGCTTATAAACACATCTGAATTGGGTAGCCTAGAAACACAAATGCGTGTGCGTGCACACACCTGCAAGTGTGCATAAGTGTTATAAGTTAATATATTGACTACACTGTGTTACCCTTCTCTGCTGGTGAGAACACAGGGTTATTATTGGATCATGACTCACCTAGACCAGCTGGACACACATTGCTGCTTGACTGCATTCATAATCCTTGCTAATATCCTTACTAACGAATGCTTTTAATCACTGAGGGAATTGAACGAAGATTGTTAAAGAATGGAAAAAGTCTACATTGTTCAGAACAAATTCCAAATTCAGGCTTGTGGATTGGTGGAATGCTATTTGCCTTTCAGTACAGTATAAACAAATATAATTTCTTGGAGCACTATATGTCTATATCTAAAGATATTCTTAGGCATTCTGAGTAAAATATAATTTGCATGCACACCGGGAACCTTCAAGGAGCTTAGAGACTTACAAGGAGAGACATAATGTAAGCAAATGAATAAAATAAAGAATTATAGGGGTCCTGATAAAAGTCTCTGTAAAGTATAATGGAGTGCAGAATAAGGACTGGAGTCACTGTAGATTCCAGAAAGGCTTAAGCAGAAAAAGTAACACAAAATATGCTTTGAAAAATGAATAAATTTTTAGAATGAAATAGGAAAGGGAATTATACATGGAAGGAACAGCATGTGAAGGGCATAAGGCCATGTGGGAACACTAGTAGCTAGTAGCTTTTTAGAGATGGACTGTGCAGAGAAAGCTGCCTCTGGGAGAGGAAGCTCCAGATAAGGAATGGGGCCCAGAGAAAGGTAAGAGTTTGTGTGCCTGTCTGAGAGTTTCACTTTGTGTGTTAGGGAAGCCAGGAAGGATTTGAATTGCCTTTGTATTGCAAGGCTAAAGATTTATTTTAGACAAGCTCACACTGTCTGCATTATGGAGAATGCATTAGAAATCTACTAAGAAATAACTTGAGAGAACTTTAAAATAGTTTACCCAAATGTAGTAAAAACAATCTCCTTAAAAGCTGAGTATCGGTGGGGCTACCTTCAGGAACCTTCAATATTTTTCACTGTTGTGTGTGTGGGTGTGTGTGTCCACAGAGAAAATGAATCAGGCATGGTGTGATATCAGTGGCTATGTCTATCTACACCTAAGTTTATAATTCAGACCTTTACGCCTGCCTCTTACTGCACAGAGTAGATCAGTGAGATAACAGGGAGGAGGGAGGAAAGGAAGTATTCAAAAATAAAGCAAAAACTGGAATAGTCAAACATGAATTATATGAGCACAAAAATCTCTGCTTTCGACAATTCCTAAATGACAACAAAGGGCTGGGATGTTTATGGACAAAGGGTCACCAAAAGACTCTATGTGGAAAGAATTCAATAAACGTAGCAGGTTTAGAGAAAAATCCACAGCTAAGAAAGTAAAGCCCGATGTGAGCATGCCTACTGAAGCGGGCCAGTCTAGCTTAATTGATTATGCCTTTCAGAAGGATAGTTTTCAAACAATAATCTAGATGGAAGACAGGAGATTTAAGAACAAAAGAAGAGTAATTAGAAGTATATAATGCTTGCTAGCAGGAAACATTGCATTGATTTCTCCTTAATAAAATGTTAATGAGCTCCTCAAAGAATTCTTGGCTTAAAATTTTGGGGACAGCTTAGACTCTGTGAAGAAACCAAGACTTTCCCAAATTTATCAAACCACTAGAAAGTAAAATGACTCAGGACTTAACTTTAAAGATGATAATGCTAGTCATAACAAAGAGGTCAAAATGGACGAACTCAAAGACAATGTAATTAAGACAGGCCAATGAAATTAATAGAAAAATCATTGGTCTGTGTGTATACACGCATGTGTATGACTATGTAATTTTATGGAAATTGAAGTTGAAAATAAGAAATAATGTACTTGGGTACCCAGCTGTGAGTGGAATCTCCAGAAGGTAGTTGAATTGTGCATTTAACCTGGGTTACTATATACTTTTCATGAATTTCTGTAAGTCCGAGGTTGGGGCCAAAAAATTTCATGTCTAGAAATTTGAGTATATTTTTCAGAAATGATCTCTTCTAGAAGATGAGCTATATTAACCAAACTCATTAGAGAGTGAAAAATCTAGAACAATGTATAAA
>RJWJ010046941.1:0-11181 GCA_004363605.1 Indri indri
GTATACGTAAAACATCAGCATTGGTCACTTCTCTGATGTTCCTACCCTTAATCATTTTGCTGCTCTTTCATCCTGTGTGGTTACTGGTGGGTAATCCAGCCTGTATACCCTGAAACTTCTGTTCATCTGACAGCCGCTCCACAGTTTTCTGTGTCATCTATGCTAATGGTATGCTTAGCTTGTTATCTTAAATTGTGACGTTGTTTGTGGATGTTCCCATAAATATCGGCTACTTTGGGACACACAGTGCTGTATTTTACAATGATGTAAGCTATTTATATTTGCATCTCAAAATACTTGGGATGCAAATACTTTTAATACTTTTAAATGCTTAAAAATTCTGTTGTTCCTCTTTATTAATTTGTCCCAGGATTTCATCATATATTATATTTTAAGTTCTAAGTTAAAATTTCATAGACTAATTATTATTGTGTTTTCTACCAAAACAAAGGTTGTTGATAGGGCCTCTCCCCTGGGGGCTGGGGGCCGCAGCCCTGGAGGACAAACTCACTGGTCGGAACCACTGGTGGCGGTGGTGAAGGAGGGAACTGAGGCCGCACCTCCAATGTGCCGCTGCAGCCGCCACTGGTTGCAGCGGCCCCGGTTTGGACCTTAATCTATTGCTCTGTCTGCAGCATCTGTCAGTGGATCTTTTCTTCTACCTGGAAAACTTCTTCATCTGGCTTCTGAGAAACCACATTCTTTCGATGTTTCTCAGACCTCACTGGCATCCCTGACTCAGCTCCCTTTCCTGGTTCCTTGCCAGTGTCTTGGCCTTTACATCCGCAGGACACACAGCCTCACTCGTGACAACTCTTGTGATCCTATCCAGTCCTGTGGCTTAAAAAAGCCCTTTTATATGCTTCCCACATTGATCTTACCGTGTCTGTCTGCCGAGGACAGCCTCGTGTCTCTCACGGCTCACGGCACCTTACTCGACTGTGTCATAGGCATCTCAAAGGAAGCGCGTCCACAGCAGAGACGGTGGTTTTCCTGCCTGCCGATCTCCTTCCTCCACAGTCTCCTAAGTTGGCGAATGCAATCCTGCTCTTTCACTTGCTCAGATAAAACGAACAAAACACATCAGGTAGTTCCATGAGCTAAAAAAGTAAGTAAATAATACAAATAAAACAAACTTGGAATCATCCTTGACTCCCCCCTTTCTTGAACACTGCACGTTCAATCTGCGAGTAAATCATGTTCACTGTACTTTAAATAAAGCCAGAATCCACTGATGTGTCCACAGCTCCTTCACAGCCACCCAGATATGTCTTATCACCTATCCCCAAGTTTAATTCCCTATCTCACGATTTACTGTGACACAGTCTTCTCAACAGCATTTTGAGTGATCCTTTTAGAAATCCAGTGAGCTTGTATCAATTCCGTGTCACACTCTCTGATGGGTCCGCACTGTGCTCTGCAACGCCCCGTGCTCTCCGGCTCCTGCGTCAGTCCTGACCTCTTCTCGTTCTGTCTCCGCTCCAGCTTCCTGCTCGCAAACACGCCGATGTTCCTCCCGCATCAGCATCCTTGCCCTTGCTTCTCCTCTCCCTGAGGTTGTCTTTCCCTAGCTATCCGCACCCCTCTCCTCCTGTTCTTTCAGTGAGACCTCTCCCGACCACCCTGTGTAAAATAACAGCCTTCCACTTTTTCCTTGCCTCTCTTTCCTGCTTTCTTTCTTCTCCGCGTCATTTATCACCGACCACCCTCCGACACCTCACTGATACCCTCTTTTCTCTGCTTTTGCATCTCGTGGCCTTGCAGTGCCCGAGACCTAGGGCTGTGCCTGGCCAGCAGTCGACACTGGCTAAGTGTTTGCAGACACAGAGAACGGATGTGCGACGTGCAAACAGTGCTGAGCAGCCGTGGTGTTTTCCAGTAGACAGCAAGCATTTGAAGTTATTTGAAGGTGTTAGTGCATAATTTCACAAAGCATGTTTCCTTATGTTTGGGTAATTGTACATTATAATATAAGGGTATTTTTAGTCTAGTTGAGTAGCTATTTCTATTAAAGCACAAAGATAATTTTTAGGGTGCTTTTTAGCAACTTATTAACAGGAGAAAGTAGAGAAAGTAGACCCTCCATAGGCTTCTAGATGGAGGCTGTTGTAGATATCACCAGGAGAAGAGGAAAAACTTAAAACGGGAAAAGGAGAAGGCTAAAAGCAGGAAAAAAAAAGTGAAACAAATAATAGCACATAATATTCTATGGTATTTGTTAATTAGGAATCAAATGATAGAAAAGTTTGTTTTGAGGAGCAAGTGCTCTGAGCCAGTTTTGTTCTTGCATGCCTGGAACGGAACAGGGCTCACTAGTGTAGGTGAGTGAATGATCGGTGGGTAAATGTCTTCAGTGACTTTGAAACATGAGCAACTAACTCCCTTACCCACCTGGCTGGCCTCGTGTCGACCCTCACACCACATTCCCACCCTTGCTTATATCTGTTATTTTGTTGGTTAAATACCTAATTCGCTGATAGAAATGAATTATACGTACAAGCTAAATGTTCACTGACAGTACTTGGCCTGTTTCACGTGGAACAGGTTTTGCCGTTGTGGGCAGTGGGGTTGGCGGCACCTGAGCTAAGGGTCTGTTCCAGCGTGAAAATCGGTGTTTTCAGTTTTGGATTTTCTATTACCATATTTCATTGTATAAGACGCTATCTATTGTAAACCAGCCCAATTTCGGGGATGATAAAATGTAAAAAATGGCAGCTGGCAATTATAAGATGCAATTGATCATCCTCAGCTCAAAGAAGGGAAAAGTGTCTTTCAGGCAATAAAATGTGGGATCCATCTTTCCTACTGTGGTATGTTATCGAGGATGGGAGGGGACTAAAAATAAGACCACCTACTGTTTGCCGGATATTCAGATACATGTTAAGAGCTTAACTTTTCTATCCCTGGATTCCTAGTAAAACACATCAGCACACGAGGAGATAGATGAAGAATCAGGAGCTGAGGAAGTGAGACCCAGCTCCTTCTCTCTGTACCCAGAGTGCACAGTCTGCCCACGAGTTGCATGGAGACACTGGAGGGCAGAAGTGTGTGTGGCCCCTGTCTGCCTGTGATTCTGTAGGAACGTGGGAGAGACGTGTGGTCTCTTGGGTGCAACTGATTTTTTTTACTTTTATTCATTAATTGCTAATTTATCTAAGTAGCACATGCACATGGTTTTAAAGACTTGAAGAGTACTCAGGGTATATAATAAAATAAGGAAGTTTCTGTCCCTTTTTCTCTCTCTTGATACAACGATAATCTACTTTTTAAACCATTGTTATGGCTTTCGCACATCTCTATATTTCTAAATAAATGGGAAAGCTGATATTATTGACCCATCAGTTCGTGGCATTATGTGTTGTCTTCCTGTTACTGTCAGTGAGGAGATGGTTCTTTTGCTTTCACACTCCATCCTCCAATTTATTTAGTCAAAATGGTTATTGAATCAAAAAAGTGTTTATATTAGCATACCTGTGCTCTTGTTCATATCGGGGCATTATTTTGTACTGTGATCATTTTTTCCATTCTTACCCTTTTTTCTAAAATTGATAATTTGGCATTTAGCTTTCATCTGCTTAGTTTCTTTTGTATCTATTGCTGATTTCCCCCATACCTACCAATAAAACTGCAGTGCAGTTTTCAACAAGGTCAACCACATCAGGTGTTTTCCTTTATTCACATTATTTTTCCGATTACTTTGTTCAAAACATCCCCCCTAAAGATCACTGTACCAGTTCTAGAACATTCTTTGGTAGGAGATTGGAATTCCTTTGCTTCTTTACGTTGCTGGATATTCCATTTCTCACGTCTGACTCTTTCCTGGTTTGCCCACTTGTGATGGGAAAGCACAGCCTCCCGTGGCCACATTGGGTCACCTGCTGATGGAACCGGTGGCTCCCGCCCGTCAGGCCTTGTGCAGCTGCCGTCCTGGGACACCGTTTCCCCACCACTGTAAGGATACGCTTGACTACTCTCCTGATGGATCTCCAGTTTTCTCTTCTATTTGGCTGCCTTTTACTTCCTTTAATTGCTTGGGGACATCTGCCAGTAGCTTCCTGAGGAAGAGTGTACTAAACACAAGTATTTTGGGACTTTTCATGTCTGAAAATGCTTTATTCTTCTCACATACTTAATTGGTGTGTCAGTCAGGATATTCTAGATTTGGGCAGGGTAAGAAATTCTAGATTCGAAATAATTTTCATTTAGAAATATATATGTACATTCTGGAAAATTTCTTGATGCAGTAATATCTTCAAATTTACATACTCAGCTTTTTATCTGCTTTCTTATATGGTTTTAAATGGATCATTGGATAAATGAAGCTAATATCTGGGCTTAAAAATGAAGCTTAGTTTTAGAATTTAAGGGCTTCTGCCAGAATCCTTTCATATTACAGAGAAAAGTAACCTACGAGGTAAGGTCTTGTTCAAATTGATCCTTTTAAGTGAAATTTCCACCACCCTATCATCCAACAAATTGTTTCACACTCAATTTTTAACATTTTTGTTGTTAACAATTCAATGAATTAATTCAATTATATATCCTGTTAATTAAAGATCGTAGAACTGCATTAATTTATTCCAGTCCTATGATTTTTTTCTCTCTTTGAATGACTCCTGTAAATGTTTGGAAGATAAAACACCTAGAACAAAAACTTTGCCCTGCATGTTTCCTCCTATACACTTTTGCATTGATTCTTTTCTTTTTTGAACAGACAATAACATTTTCAAGGGTATTGTTACCAAAAGTTCGGCACTTGTCCTCAAGGCCACATGAGAAGAATGAGGACGAGTGGTTTGAGGAGAAGGAAAGAGAAATTTATTAACTTGCCAGCAAATGAGGAGGTTGGCAGACTCCCATCTTAGAGTGCCAGCGTCCTGCCTCTGAGCAGGAGGACAGAGCCTTTCAAGGGGAGGTTTCCAGCTTCAGGCTCTTGCTGTTCAACTATAGTCCATGGTTCTGATTCATCCCATCTTCCACCAAGACAATCTCGTGGCCTCCACCCGGATAATTTCTTTGAGCCATGTCTTGTGGCACAAAGAACAAAGAACACACCCCTGCCCCTCCCGACCATGGGCCTGAGGCAGGGATGCACGGTTAATTCCCGAAGGAGTGGGGGGATTTAGACAGACAGAAAGTGTTTTTACCCTTTTCCAGCCCATTCTCCCCGTTATAGTGTCTTCCCTAAAACAAATCGACTTTTTTCTTAAGACAATTCTTTGTTACCAGCTAGGATGCAGCAAGGCACAAGCACTCACTTCTCTTTTTTCTCCCAACCTTGTCTTCTTGATATGAACCTTTTCACAGTTTTATTTACTGGATACATAAGACTTTTTCTCTCTAGACTCTTGTAGTAGGTGGGAAAATGGACAGAGTAAGCACAGGCTGGGGCAGTATAAGCAGTCCCTCCTTCTCCCACTCATGCAGTGCTTTTAAGTATCAAAGCTGGAAGAAGAGGTGAATGAACTCCTGGATCTAACTGTTGCTTTTCATTCACCTCTAAAGATCTCTGTATGTGTCTTTCTCAGAGACAAAATAAATCTTCAATAAATTTTTCTCTATATATAAACAAGTACCAAGAGTGTTGAAAAGAATCTTGTTCGATCATAGAAATTCAGTTAATGGGACCTAACATTGAAGGAAAAAAATTAGTGGAGATAACAGAGGTGGTCTGAGGTTAACACTGAATGTTCTCATGATTTTCTTAATACCTGATTCCAGAACCTTCTCTCTTTATCATGGCTGATCCCATAGGGTCTGTAGATACTGAAGAGTGGGGAGGAGGGAGGACTGGCCTGCGAGCTGCTTACGTTCCAGTTGTCTAACATCCCTGGGGAACAGTGACTCCTTACTACAGCTGCTGGGGTAGTGGGTCGTTAATGAAAAGATAAATTTACTGTACTTCTAGAGTCAAAACAGACGCTAAAATAAACTTCAGGTTATTTAAAATGTTAAATATGAAAATGTGATATCATAAATAAATTAGTAGAAAAATATGGGTATTGGACCTTTGGGCCTACTGTCATCTCAGAACCAGCCAGGGATTTGAGTCGGGACAGTGAACAGATTTGAAGACATAGTATGTGTTAAACTTTTCTGTATCAAAACTCATGGATATTTTAATATGCAATAGTATAAAAGATTAAAATACATAAGCCAAAATATTTTAGTAAGTATTTTTGTGGATTGTATGTTTTTTTAAAATTTTATCCCCTGTCCTTTTGTGTGTTTTGCATTTTACCTACAATGGTCACAACTTGCTTGTATAATTAGAAAACAAATAACAAAATGGAGCCCTTCATGAAAGGGTTGGTAACATTTAAGAATGAGGTCAGGCTACCGTGTTGTAATGTTGATACCTAATGTAACCAAATTAAAATTTCATTTCCGATTTTAAACAGTTGTATACACGAAAATCAAATTTCATCTAAATAATGAATCAGTAAATTTAAATAACTAACTAGTTATTTAAATAAATAACTCCCAGGCTGGAGTGCAGTGGCCACAGCTGACTGGAACCTCTAATTCCTGGGCCCAGGCAATCCTCCTGCCTGAGCTTCCCAAGTAGCTGGGACTACAGGCGCTCACCATCACACCTGGCTAACTTTTGTTTATTTTTTGTAGAGAGGGGGTCTTGCTGTGTTGTCCAAGGTGGTCTCAAACTCCTGGCCTCAAGCAATCCTGCCTCAGCCTCCCAAAGTGCTGGGATTACAGGCATGAGCAACTGCTCCTGGCCTATATTTATGTTTTTAAATTATTTATTTTTAAGAGGACATTGAAAGAATATGGTTATCTTTTTAGCTTATTGATAGATTAAGTCAGAGGTGACGATACCTGCAAGCATCATGCATGCTGGAGATTGCATTTATTTGCATTCAGTCGTTCACTTGACCAGTTTTACTCAGCAGCAGATCATTAAAACTTTTGCTTTAGTTTCTGGTGGATTAAAACAGCCTAACTTAATTTTACACATACACGTTTTATATCGTACTATAACTTAATATGTTTAGGCTGAATAAATGGTGAAATATTGCTCATGCGCTAGGCTTTTGAACTGTCATGAATTTCCAGCACATTCCCAATGATACGGCCCATATAGTAACCTGGTCATCAGAATGTTCATAAGCGGCTAAGACAAGTGATCTCTCTCCAGTGAGATTCGCGAATGATAAGGAAGATTTCAAGTACTTGGGGCTGAAATTGACTAAAATTACAGTATTTCATTGATGTAAATCTGAAGTTATTATTTTTGATCTATGTACTTTCTATAAAAAAGGTGAGAACAAAACTATTATTCTTCCAATGTGCTAAATTTTGAAATTGAACATTTTCATATTTTTAAAATTTTCAAATCTTTAGTATATTTTCAATGCTAATGGAAATTAAGCCTTAAAACGGGGCCTTTTCTGTATATGCATTTTTAGACCTTGAAGACAAATGACAGGATGAGTGGCCTTCTCACTTTTCATCGAGGCCTCATTATATTATATTGAGAAAAACATTAATTGGTCACTAGGAACTAAATACATACTTTTGTTTATATTTGAGGCAACAACAGCATCTTGAAAGTATATTCTTATGTTCTACTCACAAGTAGAAAGTCAAGATCAGTGTTGGGAATGATCTTTTTCACTTTATGGATCTGTAAACTCTAAATGGAACTGGGAACAGGTATTAAATAATGCTGACCAAAGCACTGGGAGAAAGTCGGTAAGATTAAATTGAGAAGTAACCCAAGTCACTAAGGTAAACTTGCTTCATGGTTATCTTTCATGCTCCTTCTAAGGAAATGTAATACAGTGAAGCAGTGTGGGCAGTATAATCACCACTGACATAATGTATGCAACAGTATGATAGACTGTTCTAAGTAATGATAAATACAACTTCTGAACATCTTTGAATACTTTTGATAACCCTTGAAACAGATTTTTTAATGTCAAAACTAAATTAAAATTTGTGATGCATAAATGAAATCCGCAGAAATCCTTAATGTGACAATCATATTTGTTAAAGCTCTAATATGAATAATTACCCAGACTTAATTTTCATGCTATTAAGATGACACAGGGGTGAAAGAATAATAGCAAATGGAGATAAAATTGAGAGACCAGGTCATTAATAACATACTCCTTAGCATTTCCCCCTCCCGTGCCCCCAGCCCCAACGTGGTCTCTGTCTCCAGGAAAATTTACAAGTTTCAAGGAAAAGCATAATAAATATAGCACACACCAACATACTGATTTTTATGTTAATTGACAGCTCTTTTGTTGAAGAACAAAAGAATCTCTTTGAGATTTATTAGCTACTAATACTTTTAAGTGCTTTTAAGTAAATATACCGGTTTACCTTATAGTTTTAAACAGAGATAGGAAATTTTAGACATAGCCTCACCCAGAGGGCAGGGACTGACAAGAATGCCCCAGGAAATGCCACGTCCAACTGGTCACCTCTTCTCCTGCAGGAGGAACCACAGGCGTCATTTAGAAGCAAAGGGGAAAAAAACCAAACTTTTAATTTCTGATTGTGTTAATAATGAGCTCAATTTAAGTGGAATAACTGCTGTGATTAAAAATAATAGATTTTACTGCACTTTTCTCAAGTCAGGCAGCCATAAGCTTGACCCTGGCAAGCAGGCTCTGTTCTGAAAGCCTTGCACAACTGTGTGTCTGCTCTAAAAAAAATGCTGGACAGTGGTTTAGTTTTCCATTGCCCTGTAACATACTGCCTCAAACTTAGTGGCTTAAAATAGCACAGATGTAGTATATCACAGTTCTAGAAGGAGAAGGCCAAAGCGGGTCTTACGGGGCTAAACTCAGGGGCTGTGCTCAGCCTGCAGGGCCTAGAGGAGGCTCCGTTCCTTGCCTCCTCCAGTTCTAGAGGCCGCCGTGTCCCTGGGATCCCATTTGCAGCACTCTGACCTGCTACCACTGGCAGTTTCTCAATCCCTCTGATTGCATTGGGCCCACCTGGTTAATTCAGGCTGCTCTTTCTGTCCCACGATCATTAACTTAATCCCTTCTGCAAAATCCATTTGCATTGCAACGGGAGATGTTCCAGGGATTAGGGCGTAGATATCTTGAGGGGCCATTATTTGTCTCTATAGTGGGTTCAGTGGTAGCCCCAGAAAAGACATATCCATGTCAAATCCCTGGAACCTGGGACTGTTACCTTATTTGGAAGAAGGATCTTTGCTGATGCCATTGAGGAGGACCTGGAGGTGAGGAGGCCATCTGGAATTATCGAGGTGGGGTCCAGATCAGTGGTACGTGTCCTTGTAAAGACATGCAGAGGAGAAACACACAGACGAGGAGGAGAAAATGTAAAGATGGAAGCAGAGATGGGAGTGGAGTGGCCACAAGCCAAGAAATGCCCAGGTTGGCCGGCAGCTCCCTGAAACTGGGAGAGGCTCGGGACAGATTCCCCCCCAGCCTCTGCCCTCACCTTGATCTCTGCTTCTGGCCTCCAGAGCTGGGAAAGAACACGTTTTTGCAGTGTCTGCAGGCACCTGGCTTTTGGAGATTTTACAGTAGCCACAGGAAAGTAATACAGTTTCTAAATTTAAAGGATGTTCAGAAACATACTTCAAATGCTAGGGATTTTTCAAAAGGGGATTAATAGAAATAACTTTTGATAGTTACATATTTCATAGACTGTAATTTTATAAACTAAAGACTTTAATATATGTTAAGACACATCTATAAAAAACTATATGGAAGTTTCATATCTAGAGATACAAGTTGTCATTTGTGATAGCAATTTAAAGATAAATACTTGATCTCTGATATGAAGTTTTGTCTCAAAAGTTGAATGAGTTTTTATAGCATAAAAAAAGGTTTACCATAGTTCTGTTGTTGATGGATCAAGCAAAGTAAATGTATAAATCCTTTGTGTTTGTATTATTTAAGTTAAAATGTTTTGTAAGAAAATGAATAGATTGGATATGTTATCATTTATCCTGGGTGCCAGATATAAAACTTTTGAATAAATTTACATATGATTTGTCTTTAAAAGGATATTTGATAACAGAGTGTGTGAATTCTTTATTGATGTCATTATTTATGTTTCTCAATTTTTACAAATTTTCTCGGAAAGGTGTTAGAAAAAAGAGTAAAATTAAATGTTAACACCTGAGCATCATTAAAATCTGCCAAGGAGACAAGCATATACTAACAGGTGTCTTAAATGTCATAAAAATACATATATAGAAGATTTTTTGTAGTTTTTGAGATTAATAGTACTTATACTTTGTGGGTTGGTTTTCTCTTGTTTTTTTATCATATCTTTTATATGAATTTTATTTTTTAATTTTATATCCAAACATTGGATAATGTGTAAATTGCTTTCAAATGAGAAGAGAGGTGTGGTATAAAAGACTGAGAAAACCATACACAAAGTGTTTAAAGCAGAATGGTCTATAGTTATCAGAGAGGCAAAAGTATTAGATCTTTTATCTGAACCACTCCTGGTTTTTAATGCCACAGTTTAGCAGTTTTGTCTTATGTTTGGTTCATTTTTAATTTTTTAAAAATTTTAAATTTTATTTTTGTTAAAATTATATATTTTCTTTTATTAAATGAACCATACAAAAATAAGGTTGATTTGTTAAAAACTTATTTTTAATAATTTGATTTTCAATATGGTGAAGAAAGTGGCAAAACTTAAGCCACAAACAGTGAACATAAAAAGTGATCCTGGGTCTGTCATTCACCATGAGATCTTGTGCATGTCCCAGGGTGTTTGTGTGTGTGTGTGTGTGTGTGCGCGCGCGTGTGTGTGTGTGTGTAACTGATGTAGCAATATTTGAAAAATACCCTGAAGCTCAGAATTATTTGACAAATAAAAATTTGGAACATAAGCTCCATTGGGGTTTGTTGATTTTTGTTCACCATTAATTTTAGAGCCTTGAACTATGGCCAACATCAATATACTTGCTTAATGAAAATATATATGAACAATGTCTATAAGCTATTTATTAATAATATTTCCCTCTGGAGTTAAAACATCTTTTAAATAAAGATCAAGTTTTGTTATCTTGAAGGATATCATAATCTAAATTTTCATAGTGACCTCTTAATAATACAGTATTCTATAATTCAGTCCTTTGCTTGTAATTTTTATATATCTATTGAGTATTGGACAAAACTGATTTTATGTAGCTCTTTAGTAGGGAAATTGCTAGCA
>RJWJ010046942.1:0-11171 GCA_004363605.1 Indri indri
TTCACTTAAAGACGTATGTGGACACGTGGGAGACAGTTATACTTCTTTTAAGATAGAAGGGAGGACAGGGTGACGCAAGACTGGATTTGCCGGAAGGTGGAGAGGGAGGAGGAACCCACGGCCCGTGGCCTTGGTCGGCTCAGAGAGCTAAAGGGCCGACCATTTGTGCGGGGGTCTGGGCTGGTGGGGGCGGGCGTGGAGGGTGGGTATGGAACATTCGGAGCAGCAGCTGCCGTGGGTCGGGGAGGAGGCCGTCGCATCGAGGGGCTGGCAGAGGGCTGGGCCCCTTGGGGCCAGAGGTCTCTGGGCTCTCAGCAGCTCAGTGCCGAAACCTGCCCACGCTCGAGCCCTTCCTTCTCCTTCCCCTGCAGGGCCTCTCTCAAGCCGTGTTCATCGGCCACGACTGGGGAGGCGCGCTGGTGTGGAACATGGCTCTCTTCTACCCCGAGAGAGTGAGGTAACCAGGCCTCCGCACAAGCGTTTGGGGGCGGGGGACTGGGCTTGCATTCCCACGAGAATCGTGCCTTGGATCTTTAACCCCAGAAAACTTCTGGAAAACAAGTAGGTGATCTAGGAAGGTGATGATACTGTAGCTCTTTAGTGCCCACTGGCACAGTAACAAGGAGGCCTGATGAGCTACAGTCTGAGGAAGCAGCCTCTGTCCCAGTTACAGGCAGTGGGACAAATAATTTGGGGCCCGAGTGGCCAGTGGGAACACAGACGAGTCATGGCTGACCTTGAGGGGTCGGGGTGAGGCAGCAAGGGAGTCGGGTTTGTAGAGTTGAGCGCCAAGAAGGACTTCAGGCCTGGACTGGGAGTCAGAAAATGTGGCCTTCAATTCTGCCCTGCCCTGGCTATGCGACAAACCTCTTCACTTCTTAGGCCTTGGCGTCCTCAGCCGCAGAGTGGCAGCGGTAACTCCCACCCCGCAGGTCTGTGCGGCCACACTCGCTCTGAACTGGCGGGCTGCGGTTAAAACCCACCTGACCTCCCTCGTCAGCCTGGGGTCTTAGCGAGTTAGACAAACGCCATCCTCAGCGGCCGTCTGTGTCTCCCTAACTAATCCAGTTACTTGTATTTGCTAAGTTTACAAGATCAGAACCGTCGGGGAACTTTGTGCAGCTTCAGTCTGGCTCACATGGTAGGATTATGTCAAAGGCTGAAGAGAATCAAATCTCCCCACCCTTAAAAGCCAACGCAAATGCTCTCTTGTCTACAGGGTCTTCCGTGACGCCCAAAGCCAGAAATTCCTTTGAACTCCCGCGGCTGCTCTATGGCTCGTATCCCAGTCTATCCCATAATGCAGTCGTGTGTATTTTTCTATTCTTCCTTATTAGATTATAATAAGCTCCTTGAGGAGAGAAATTTGTTTTATATTCTCTCTCCCCTAGTGTATAGCACAGAATTACACTCAACCCAGAGGAGACACAGTGAATGAATAAAGGGAGGGAAAAAATGAATGCATTTCCAAAAACTAGAGAGAGATTCGAGTGCCCCCATATTCTAATCAGGTTGATATAGTGCACGTAATGTGTGTGTGTGTGTGTGTGTGTGTGTGTGTGTGTGTGTGTGTGTCTAGTCCTAAGGCAAGTAGGTGAGAAATATTGCAGTTTAGTGGGAAGAAAACACTGACTATGAATCAAAAAATCTGAGTTCGAATCCCGTTCTCCCACACACTGCCCATGTGAGACCTCGGACACATCATTTTCCCGCTCTGGGTTTCAGTTTTGACATGCACGGTCCTTTCCGGTTCTTGCAGACCGTCTTCTCACAGCATCCATGTCTTGTTGCCTCTTATTTCTATAGGGCAGTGGCCAGTTTGAATACTCCCTTCTTCCCGGCAAATCCCAGCGTGCACCCCCTGGAGAGTATCAAGGCCAACCCAGTGTTTGACTACCAGCTCTACTTCCAAGAACCCGTGAGTGGGCCTTGGGGGCTGCGATGTTTGTCTTCCCCCTTCCTCCCTCCTTCCTGTCTGTGTATCTCTGGCCCCTGTAATCTTCTGTAGCGTTAGACAGAAGTGATTTTACAAATGGGCTCGGGCGAAACTGGCTGCAGCATTCGGCTGGCGCTTTCCAGGTGGAGGCACATTCGTGCGTGTGTGTGCCTGCGTGTGTGCGTGTCTGTGCGTGTGTGTTGGGGGTGGGAAGGAGGAGGGTGCAGGGGATGGTGCACCAAGTTCTCCCGCTTCTCTGAAATTGTAGAACGTAGCTCGTAGCTCGGGGCTTATTAAGAGCTGCCCCTTACTAGTTCTCTGGCCGAGAGGCTGGTGACACCCACCTCTCTTGGTGACAGCTCTGGGCCTCTCCGCGGGGTACTGGTGTCTCTGCTCACTGAGAAGTGAGCTTTGTGATTGCAGCACCCGGGGTCTAAAGGTCCTGTAGCAGGCAGGTCCCGAGTGCACTTTGGAGAGGGCGAGACGGGCTTAGGTATCAATACGCGTGCCACGAGATGCCCTCTGGTTGGTGGGTGATATGTGTGTTGGGGTGTCTGTGCCACCACTGGCTGGAGCTCTCCGAGAGCAGTGTCAGGAGTCAATGTCATCTGCCCTTGTGCCCCCCCAACTGCCTTCTATAGGGGGGTGCCCGATATTCATCTGTTTGCAGACTCTGGAGCCCAAAGTCCAGCTAGGTCTGGATAATTCCAGAGAGAAGAAAAGATGTTTCCTTCTCATTCCAAAAGGAGAAGAAGAAATGGATTTAATTAACAAGGAGCGTGAGAGGTGTCCCCACATCCCTCTCCCAGCCTCCGCCCTCTGGTGCCCTTAGGAGGCGCCATTGCTGGTGAGGACCATCCCAGTTGCCATTCAACAAGTAACTCTGCTCTCACAATGATTTTCATTGATAACTGGCGCCTGTGTGCTGCAGGCAGTAACCTCATCCGGGAAGACACCCAGAGTCTCCACAGCCCTTTGGAAAGATGCTCAGTGCATCACGTCCTGCATCCTGCAGCAGGGCCAGGGCCTGCCTTGCCATGGCCTGGTGTGCGGGAAGCGCCGAGCTTCCTCTGGCTTGCATGGAATCAGAATGTCCGTAGTCCGGTTGAGGTGGTCTGAATCAGAAGGGATGGATGTGATGTAGATGTGTATTACTTTGCTGGGGCTGCCATGACACAGGCTGCGGCTTCAACTACAGACATTATTCTCACACAGTTCTGGAGGCGGCAAGTCCAAGGTCAGGGTGGCAGCAGGGCTGGTTTCTCCTGAGGCTTCTCTCCTTGGCTTGTAGACGGCGCCTTCTCCCTGTGTCCTCACCTGGTCGCACCTCTGTGCATGTCGGTGTCCTCATCTCTTCTTACAAGGACACCAGTCATCTTGGATTAGGGCCCCCCACAGGACCTCATTTTACCTTAATCACCTCTTTAAAGGCCCCATCTAGTACCACGTTCTGCGATACTGGAAGTTAGGGCGTCAACACGGAAATTTGGTGGGGGATGCAATTCAGCCCATACCAGACGGGGAGAGGGGAAAAGGGCCAGTGCCCTGGTGAGGGGAAACAGACGGGCGGCCACAGTGTGGGTGCTGTGAGAAACTGGCCTGCTCCAAGTGAGACCCCGGGGGAGTGGGGCAGGAGGAAGTGACCCGCATGTGAGACCTTGACAGTCAGCCCCGGTGCGTAGTCAATGTCAGAAGTAGCGGAGACTCACTCCAAGCTCGTCCGTCCCCTGTCACAGATGGTTCTGCGTAAATTCTTCCAGTGAGACTAGAAGCCGGAATCCCAGGCTGAGGTGTGATTTACCGAGTGTCACCTTCCTGGGGCGTTTGCTTCACCCACGTCCATCTCCAACTAGTGAAGTAGCCGGTGGTGGGGAGAGAAACAGGTGTCGGTTCTAGGCTGTTGAGTGGCAGCTGCTTTGGCCTTAGGGAACTGAGCGGGGACAGAACCCCCAAAAAAATGGGGAGCTGGTGTTCTGGTCACCCCACCTCTCCCCGATCTCTGGCTCTGCCTGGCCCCGGCCCCAAGAATCCACCATCTCCCACTGGCTGGCCTCTGTGTGCCCAGAGCCGCCTCCCCAGGGGACCCCGCCCCACCAGGCCCTTCCATCACCTCCAGCGCCCATGCTCTGTAGCCACGGCTCACGTCTTACATCTTTACCTTCTTCCCTCACTCAGCCCCCCCGTCCCCCGCCTGGCTGCAGGTTACAGCAGGCCCTCAACGCCCTGCCCCCCAGTGCACCAATTGGGGTGATGCCTGTGGGTACTTTCTCTCCCTCCTCTTTTTTCCTTTTTCTCTTTCTCATCATTTTGAATCGAGCATTCCATTCGTAAGACTCTTATCTGTTGCAAAACAGAGAGGCTCCCAATGTGGGTGAGGGGTTGACCATTACAAGTATGTTTCAGTGTCAGAAATGTTTTGACTGTTTCTCGTGAAGTTAATATTCGTTAATGCATCTAGCCGATACTTATGCACCTTTTGTCAGGTGCCAGTTTCTGCAGGGGATATGGAGATTAGTGACCCCCAAGGGCCTAAAGAATTCTTGGGGGGACGGGGAGGGAGCAGACACGGGGAGAATCCGGCAGCAGGAAGGACACCTGGCTCTGGCTGCCCGCATGGAAACAAAGTTTCTTCTTACCGCGGGAGAGAGCCCTGGAGCTGGAGCGGGGAAGATGAGTAGGATTGGGCGGGTGGGCTGAGGGGGACGGGACCCCACCTTGAGGGAACGGAAGGCCTAAGGAAGATGCAGGTAAAACTTGCTTACCCCAGGGGTCGGTATCATGGGAGATGAGCGAGCTCCTAGCAGGATATCAGGGGTCCTCAAGGTAGGTTCCAGAAGGCCTGGAACATCTTCAAATTGCTCACAGAATTTAGTATGTGTGCACATTTTTCAAGGGGAAGAGCCCCTGACTTTCATCAGAGCTTTAACACCTCAATAGAGGCTGAGCGCTGCCAGGTTGGGGAGCCTTGCTGTTCCAGGTGTGGTGCCCCAGGGGGCAGCAGTGTGACCTCACCTGGGAGCTGGTTAGAGGTGCCTGTTCCAGCTCTGCCAGACAGGACTCTGCGTTTTACTAGATTCCCCAGTTGATTGATACGCACATTAACTAACCACCCAGCCAGGGCTTCCCCGCTTGCAGCTCCCTAGCCCAGGGATCCTCAAACGTCAGCGTGCATCAGAATCACCTGGAAGGCTCAACCATACACAGCTCGCTGGGCTCCACCCCAGAGTTCTGACTCAGTAGGTTTGTTGGGGCCAAAGAACGTGCATTTCAAACAATCCCCCGGCTGATGCTGCTGGCGCTGAGGATGCACTTTGAGAACCACCAGTAGAGCCCCAGGAAAGCAGCTCACATGGCATCTTCCAGGTGGAGCATGGACGGCCAGTTCTTCTCAGGGAGTGAGAACACGCAGGAGCAGATCTTGAAGGGCATTGAGGGTCTCAGGAATAATAGCTTTTCTTTATTGCACTGATCCTCAGACTTCGTGGAATTAGGCCCCCTTGACACTCTTAAAAATTAACGAGGACCTCAAAGAGCTTTAGTTAATGTGAGTCATACATGTTGATATTGACCGTGCTAGAAATGGAAACTTTAAAATACTTACTAATTCATTTGAAAATAACAGTAAATGCGCATGTTAACTCAAACAACATTTTTATTTTAAAAAACTGTATTTTTCAAACCCCTTTCATGTCTGGCTTGATAATAGACACAGCTGAATTCTGATAATTATGTCTTCGTTCAGGCTATAGCGATACCACAGGTTACGTAGCCTCTGGAAAACTCACTGTATGCTTATGAGAGCGTGAGCATGAAAAAGATAAATAACACGCTGGTATTGTTACTCTCTTATCTCCTAAGCCAAGCAAACAGAGGCTCTGAGGGGTTAACTGGCCCGAGATGAAATACCTGATCGGGTCAGGATATCTGCCTACGCTTGTTTGACTACAAAGCCCATGTGCCTCTCCCTAAGCCACGCTGTCGGGGAGCTTGGACTTTATTCTGTGTGCTGTGGGGATCTAAGCAGAGAAAGGAACAAATTGGGATAATGTTCAAAGTCCTGATTGAAAAAGTGACCTTCGGGAAAAGATGCTTAGTAATTGCAGCCCTAGTACGGACATAGTGTTTTGTTTCAAAGGTCGTGGTAGAAAATCAGTACCTCTATTGTTCTGTGGTAGCAGCCGGGTTTTAATCTGCCGGCTGATTTATTGGGGAATGGTTTTGTTCTTAAGAACAAAGCCCCTTGGCAGGGAAATGTTAGGTATTCAAATTGGTGGTCTGGTTGTGGAAAGGCACCCAGCAACCATTTGGGGTGAACCCAGCCGCTGGGCCGTGTCGTGGCTGCAGGGGGCTGGGTCTGAAGGGGATTGTGCACAGCCTGTCTGGTACCGACTCTCTAAGGAGTGAGTGTGCAAGACTCAGTTTCCACATCTGCGAAAGGTTGGTCTTGAACGGTTTTCAAACAGGTAATAGCGTCAAACTTAAGCTGACTTCAGGTCAATAAATGAAACCGACGACATAGTAGAGCAGCTCTTCGGTTCAGGGAGGGTACTGGAACCCCTCCTCCCCGCCTCCCCCCTCCCCAGCCAGGAAGAGGCATTTACGGTGTCTCCCGCTTCTCCCAGGGAGCCCTCGGGCAGCTCTAGGCTCGGGCAGCCTAAGGAGGGCTCCACCTGCGCGGTGGGTGCATCCGCCTCTTCTTTGCTGGGACCCACAGGGCGAGGCTTAGGTCAAATCCAGGTTTAGATTCGGCCACCAGCTCTGTGAGTCCTTAGCCAAGGCGCGTTACTGTCTTGTCCTGGGCATCTGTCAAGTCTGGTGGAAACTAAAAAGGTTTGTTTCTCTTTCCTTCTCAGAGAAGAGATAACAGGCTTTGCATTTGTGTGGTCAGAAAGGAATGAGGATAAGGCGGCTCTGACACCTGTTCCATTTGATTCTTAGGATTCTCAAAGTCCTTGCTTAGCCTGGGGGATAGCTCAGAGCCCCTTAACAGCCCCCCAAATCAGAACACGTCTAGTTACAGCCCGAGAACCCTTCCCTCTCCCACCTCCTGACACTGTTCTTTTTACTTCTTCCATTTTTATTTCTTTGTATGCATTGTTTCTTTGGGGGAGAGTGGGTGGCAGGCACGTGCGTGTGTTTTTGTGTGTGTCTGTGTGTCACCATGTAGCAAGCTAGAGGCAGATTTCAGGCACCAAAGCCCCCTTTCGTTTAAGTGTTTAACCAGATGAGAAAGCAGGGAACAGAGAGAAAGTGTGGGAAAAGGGAATTATAGGCAAGAGTCACGGGAGAAGGTTTCGCCTGGCCGAAGGGGACCCCAACATCCACAAATGAGTTTTTTCTCCCTCGAAGCATTGAGTCTTTCTTAACACAGTAGCTCCTTTAGGCTACAGGGAGCAATTAGTTACAGGGTTTATTTTTTAGGCTTTTTTTAATCATTATAAATAATTCATGCTTGCTATTTTAAAAAAATACTGAGTTGTGTAAAGTAAAAATTTAAATCTCCCTTTACCCGTACAGAAGCTACTAGTATTACTATTGGTAGTTTGGTATTTTCCAGACATTTTTGAAATATGCTATTAAGCAAATGTGTGTATGTATGCACATGCATGCATATATAATTTTTACATAAAGATTAACATTTACTAGATCTTGGACAGATTTCCCGGTCAGCACATGAAGATTTATTTCATCCTTTTTAATGGCTGCATGGTGCTTCATAATAGAGGTAGACCATGGTTTATTTAACAGTCCTCTGTCAAGCGATATTATTTTGATTATTTTGCACAACTGAATAATACATTTTAAAAGAAAATGCCACCGTGTGCTGTCTTACTTACCAGGCTTCAACTATCAAGACTAATTTTTGTGTGTTTAATGGAAAAGACCCTTGGCAATTGTCTTCCTTTTCTTAAATTGGTTGTGTTATGGTGAAAAGAATCAAATACTGAGGATTTGGACTCCGGCATTTGCATTTATAATCTGCCTGAACTTGAACGAGGCACATGACACCTCTTGACCCATCTCCATCTGTGTATTGGGCTGCCCAACTCGGGGCTGCTGTGGAGAGTGAGAGTTAGCGCCACCAGGTGTGGAGGTGGCACCCAAGCGCCTTGGGTCCTTTCAGAGCCACCCTGAGTCTGGACGCTCCATCCCTCTCTTGTCTGACTGGCCGGACAGCAGTCAAAGGTAGGCAGTTTGCTCTTTCTAGCCAGATTCCGGATGCTTCTACCAACTGGTGTTTTTGACCTCAGGGACAACCACCCCGGCTGTGTCTCTGGCCTATTTTAGAGATCTCTGCCTCAGAGTCTCACAGGAATTCGAGTCACTGTTGTCTAGGTAGACAGAGAACACGCAAGCGAGGTGCTGGCCCCAATCCCCTGCTCCATGGGAGGCTCCATCTTCCCTCCTGGACCGTCCTCTGCTGTTAACGCCAAAGGGCTGGCGACTGGGCTTGGGCTTTGTGGAAGCTGCAGTTTGATTTAAGCAGCTGTCGCCACTGCCTTAGCAATGAAACAATAGACGCAATTAAGTGCATCTTCTCCGGCAGACCGAGTGAGTCTACATCTTGGCAAGAACAAAAGAGAAGCTTAAGGAGGAGAAACTCGGCTGGGGTGGTGAGGAGGGCAACTGCCCCTGGGAGGAGGTTTGCGTGATGTGGCGGAGGCCGTCCCGTGGTCCTCCCACCTGGGGGGACCTCCCTGGAAATGCGGGACTGAGAATGCCGCCCCTGTCTGCACTGCGAGTGGAAAGTGTGGACAAAACTCGGTCTCCTTCACCACGTCGTGCCGTTCTGGGGCTCCTCTGGCAGCGGGTTGAATATGTCCATGGGGCGCAAACCCTGGGGTGAAGAAGAGAAGTGGGACTTCCTAGACCTTGCCCCGTGGCCTGCGCGTCTGCCACCTATTGCTCCCAGGGAGGGTGTGGCCCTCGGTGTGACCCCACTGAGCCTGAGGTGATGTGACCCTGGTCCCTTCCCCCTCCCCCACTGGCCCAACCCCAAATCAAGATATCCTCGAAGAGCTGTATCAGTGCCCTGGGGCTGCCAGACACACTACCACAAGCTTGGTGGCTTAAAACAACAGAACTTTATTCTCTCACCCCGTTCTGGAGGCTAGAGGTCCAAAATCAGGTGTCAGCAGGGTTGGTTCCCTCTGGGGACTGTGAGGGAGAATCTGTCACCATGCCAGCGATCCTTGGAGTTCCCTGGCTTGTGGCTGCGTCAGTCCGATCTCTGTCTTCACATGACCTTTCCCTGTGTCTCTGCGAGTCTCTCTCCCTCTCCTCTTGTAAGGACAGCGGTCATTTCATCTGGAGATTCTTGATTACATCTGCAAAGACCTTATTTCCAAATAAGGTCGTATTCACAGGAACTGGGAGTCGGGAGTTGGATATATGTTTTTGGGGGGAGCCACTATTCAACTCACTCCATCAAAGTGGGATGCGAATGAACCATATTTCATCAAAAATCCTGTTTACCTTTATTGGTTTTTAAGGTTAATTTTAATTGTCACATTGAGGGAGTGTGACAGGATATCTAGATGGACGTGTTTCTCAGACAGTCGGAAGTATGTCTCAGGAATGTGGGGAAATCTAGAGAGACTGATTGGGAGGCCACAGACACTCAAGGAGATGAGAACTAAAAGTTTCCTTCTAACAACGAGTGTCTGTGATTTTAAGCTTAAAATAAAGAGGGGAAGAGGAGAGGGAGGTGGGTAGTGAGAGAGGCCACGCTTGAAACGCGGATGAATTCTGAGGTTGGGTTCACTCCAGGTCACTCACGTGGTTTCTAAGTTGGCTCTAAGGATCTCTTTGTCCCTAAAGGACCTCAGAGAACCGTGAGACAAAGCTCCCGGCGCCATGGGGTTCCTAAGGCTCTGTTCTGGGCGCTTGATTCAGAACCTAGAGCTGTCTTCAGCCTGCCTGCCCCAGGTGATAGCTTTTGTCCAGTTGACTTTGCTCTGCGGGGTGCTGCTCAGCTGGAATTAGCTGTTCAATGAACTTGATCAGAAGCCACAAGCCACGTGGCAAAGACCTCATCCACACTCTTTCATTCTTCCTTCCTCTCTCCTTCCCGCCATCTCGCCATTTTGGGGGATCTACCATCACCGCGCTACGGCAGGGGGAATAAAATCACGAATAAGATAGTGTGTGCCCCTAAGAAACCCCCAGGCTGGCGAGGGGACCAGGTCTAAGCACAGACAATTGTGATGAAATTCCGTAACTTTAATGCTGGAGGTGTTAATAATAATAACAGTTACCGTTTACCAGTGTGCCTCCTATGTGTCAGGCGTTTGTGAGAAGCGGGTGTTATCTCATTTCATCCTCACCAAACCCCCATTTTACAGATGAGGATACCAAAGCTTGGGGCTAGGAAGGTGCCAGCCTAAGTGCCGGTACCTGGGCTTGAAACTGTGTTGGATTCTAAAGTTCATCCTTTAATGTCCCTGCTCAGGACCACAAAAGGAGGAGCCCCCAGCCAGCCAGACAGACAGAAAATTTGTCATTGCTCTGTGGGACTTAAAAACACAGTCTCACCCCATGTAGATCAGCGCTGCGTGGGCTCGGCTGGGCACACAGCCGGAGCACAAACACTGTTATCTTCCTCCCTTCCTGACCCTGATCTTTATCCCATTCTCCCTGCCCATCTGATGTGCTGTTTTGATTTTTTTACTTTTTTGCTCTCTTTGATCTTTTATTGATCCTTTCAGCATCCGTTTGCTCTTTTCAAGATCATGCGAGGGCAAAGCCCTGTCCAGGCTCCTGCACATTCCTCCAAACACTGGAGCGCATCCCCGAGCTCGTGAACAGCCACTGTTTCTGGGACGGGGACAGCTCTCAATAAATAAGAATGATGACTGAGGGCAGCACGCAGGGCTGAGCAGGGCTTGCATCGATCACTGAAATGTACTTCCTCCCGCGGCCGTTGCCTGCCTTGGCATTCATCGTCCCGCCGCAGAAGGCCCCATCGATTCTCCACTGTAATGGAATCTTACAGAATGGAGGGGGTGTAATTAACACACAGACGTGGCTTTCATAGGAAAGTCTCCAACCACAGTTCCAGCACCGCCCGGTGATAAATGTCTCCTTTCCTTCTGTGCTACCACCACACAGATCCCGAGCTCTCAAGGGGAGTGATGTGCAGAACAAATAAAAAGGTGACCTCTGAAGTGTGCAGGGACCCGGGACCATGAGTCACTGGGAGGAACCCTTTGTAGATGTGGCCTTAGGGTCCTCC
>RJWJ010046943.1:0-10000 GCA_004363605.1 Indri indri
TATGTATTAGTCTAGACATTTTATAGTTTTAAGATTTACTTTTATGTCTGTGATCATTTTCCATATGATATAAGGAGTTTGCATTGCTATGTGTAAGAGGAAATTTTAATTTATAGTAAAATAGGCACTGTTATAGTTTCAATTGATGCTCAAGTCATCAAGGATTAAATAATACTTGAAATAGATTTTTATTCATATTTTAATTAAATATACTAAAATTCCTTATTTAGAAAATAAAAATATTTTCTCATGGCGTTAAAATGAAATACAAATGTGGACAATTCATCATAGAAATGAATTAACTATATTTATTAAAAGCCCTATGACTTTATTGCATGACACTATAAGAGATTTCAAGAAAAAATGGAGTTAATTAAAAAAATAAAATTGATATGTACTTAGGAATTCCAATGACATGAATTTGTCTTATGTGTAAACCTGTTATTTAAAGTGAACATAATTTATTTAAAACCATTTAGACTATCTTTGATGCTTATTTAAATCTAAATACTATAGTGATATAATAGAAACAACATGAAAATAGACTACTAAACATAAATAACCTTTCTTTACCCAACTAATTAGTGAGTATTTTATCTTGCTGTATATACTTGGATTCTTATCTAACTAAGCCATTATATAACATGAAAATATTATTGAGACATAAATATTTCTGGAAAAAAATAAATTAATGACAACAAAATGTTTAGCTTAATTTAAAATCAATGTTTACAAAAGGTGTTATCACATTCTAAATCTTATTGAAAGTTAACTTCCTAAAGAAATGCTTTCTATTAACACAAAATTACAAATCCTAAAATATTATGAATTTTTCTAATTTTATTATTGGCAAAATGATTTAGTACAGTCAATGAATTTATTTTATGGCATAAATGTTTAATCCTAAAAGAATAGGCTACCATTATGGTAATGTGGTAAAGGGGAGAAAATTTTTTTCCCTCAATCTTCATGAATTCTTAGTTGAGATACACTCCTGTAACAAAAGACAAATTAACAAATTAACGAGAGAAAAACAAGCAAGTTTATTAACAAGCAGTGCACATCCTGTGGAAGAAACTTCAATGAAATGTAACTCAAAGAAGCAGCTTAGAACTCTGACTTACATAGCACCTTCAACAAAAAAAACAATAAATATAGGGAAATGATAGGACAAAGGAAAGCAGCTTTGGGCTTCCAAGACTGGGAAACCATGGGAAGGTAAATATACGGGAGGAAACTAATGGAAAAAGGTCTGTTTGTAGATTCTTCTGTTGCCATCTCTGGGTTGAAAAGAATCTAGAATTAACTCCAGTAAATGAAAATTTGCAACCTTTCTTTAGGTAGAAAAGTGGGGAGATAAAGCTTTTTTCCTACTTTTTGCTTTTTAATTGCCTTCAGCTCAAAAATAATTTTTATTTCAAGAAGATGTATTTTGGGGTGACCAAAATATTCTAATTTCCTTCAACGGCAACTCCAAATTAAGTTAAATAATGTATAAACTGTTTAACTTGATACTGTCATGTAATTTTAAAAGGTAATGTAGAGATACATGTCTATTTTGGATACATCCGGATATATAATCATTGAGGTTTAAAACTAATTCAATCAAAACCACCATTTCTGTTATTCACAGGTTGAAATATAAACATAGAAATCATGGGGAGAAATATCAAATGCAAATATATATATATATTTGAATTTATATATACATATATAAAATACACTGTAATTCTGATATTTACATCATGAGCCCAAATGGCTCTCTAATACTCCTCTCCAAATTATTAGCAGTTATTCACTTATTCAACTAGTAACAGTTGAATAGTACAGGCTTCCAACAAAGGGACCGGGAATAATGGGATTATACCTTCTCTGTAGAATACGTGCTCCAAACATATGAGGATGAAGCGGCTGAAACTCACTTGACCAATCAGCTAAGTCATCCCGCCTTCCCTGGGTGATAGTAAGTTAGGGCCTTGAGGCCAGGAGATTTTTTTTATTTAATAATTAATTATTTAATTATTTACTGTGATGCTTAATAAATTCATAAATGGCCTCTTCTTCAATTATGACTAGTTCAATAAAACAAGAGGTCAGGAAAACAGAGCTCATAAATCCTATCCTCACCCTCACTATGCATAAAAACTGAAAAATCAGTCAGTGTAAGATTAGCCAAATGGTTTGGGACAATTTCTGCTGCAAGCTCTCTTCCATCTCCAGAATTCAAAGCAATAAGAAATATGGAAAAAAAATGTATAGTTTGTCCAAATAATTAATTGTTTTAACAACAGAAAATAAACCAATAAGTATTTTTTAAAAGAAAGTGATGGAACAACATTATGTTGTATAAGTTTCTTTTTTTAAATGTTAGAAACAGCTTATGACAGTGCTGACTTGTATCTGTGCATGATAGAAATTTTATTTGATTTTTCCTATTCTGTCTCTTTTAATTTCTAATTAAACAGCTAATATCAGAAAAAGCCCCTGCATTGTAACACAGAAAATATTTCTTTTCTATTGCTGATGAGTGAAAAATATTCCTGTTCTTCCTGTCCTTTCAGTATAGGTAGATAATCTGGGCAAAATTCAGCTGAAAGCAATAACCAAAAAGAGGGTAACATGTAAATTTTGTAAATATTAAATTCTGGTTCTTGATAATCAAAAACTTATTACATTTTAAACATATATTATGACATTCTGTTTTTATATTTATCTGTGTACATCTCTTTTCTTATTACTGAAGAAATGTTTATATATATATATATATTTATATATATGTACATATCTGTATTTCCAATTCCACCTCTAAGAAGCTATGAATGGGTGTTGACATATCCCTTAGCTGTCTAATCACTGGTCATGTAATTTTTAAAATGAGATCTTGGGTACAGTTTTCCTCTAAGTTTTCTTGGAGTTTAGTGATTCTAGATAGTAACTTGTTGGATTGCAAAGTCTATGCATTATACATCTGTAATCAGGCACATGTCTTTGCTATAAGCAGATACTAAACGCTAGTTGTTCTGAAGCATGTTTTTCCATCTATTGAATCCTGCCATGCTCCTTGCTTACACATCCTCACCATGCCCCGTTGGAGACAGAGGTAAGTCCAAGCTCTCTTCCTCTCCTTGCCTACCAGACCCCATTGCAGTGGTCCTTATACCTATCATGTTGGTCCCCTTGCATAAAGTCTATCTTATCATCTTTACCAAGTATCATAAATATATTTTTTTTCTTTAACCCCCAGTAAGACTTCAGAAGACATGGAAGAGATATTATTGGTTACTATCTTTTAGAGCACTTTTAGAGTGCTACACTGGGATATCAAAAAAAAAAAAAAAAAGATAAAAGTTAAATGTGAGTTCCCAAGACTTCCACACACACAAAAAAACAAATTCTGTTGTTTCTTAAAATTCAAATTAAGGGATCAGAGGGGCAAGTTAGGGAATAAAGAGTCCTCAGTTGGTTCTGAAAAGGAGACAAGTATCCATTACTTCACTGTCAGATACCATGGTGTAAGTCATTGGAGACATCACAAACTATCTTAGTATTTCACTTCTAAGGAGAGAGGTAAATTATTTTCTAGAAATGTATGATAACACTCCAAATGAATTTCATTAATACTCAGTAATTCTTATGGTGGCCATAGAGATGTTCTTCAGCTTAAGAAAACAAATAGCTTCCAAGTGATGTGTACCTTTCCCCATTATAAGCCAAGGGAATTTGAAGGCCCTTAGATGGGGTTGGAAAATAGGATACTCAACATTATTTCTCTGCTGTTGTGGTCCTTCAGAATAAAAGTTGAAATCTTCCCAATCTCTGAGCCTGGGAATGAGAGATGACGTATGTCTTTGAGAAAGAAAGAAACTCATTAATATTGGGGTATATTTTCATCTATCACTGAAAAAAAATCAATATTACAAATTTGGAGTGAATACTTACAGCTTCAACAACCAGAGAGTATTCAAATCCAGTGTGTGAGAACAGTTTTTGATTTTTTGTCCTCAGATACCAAATCAAATAGTTATTTTGAAGACAGAGAAAAATCTAGAATTAAAACAATATGTTCAAATAGAGGAGAAAAAAAAAAGGCTCGATGCAGTGGCTCACACCTGCAATTCCAGCACTTTATGAGGCCGAGGCAGAACAGTTGCTTGAGGCCAGAAGTTCAACACCAGCCTGAGCAACACAGTGAGACCAAACTCAACAAAAAAAAAAAAAAAAAAAAAAAAAACAGCCGGGCATGGTGGTGTGCACCTATAGTCCCAGCTACTCGGGAGGCTCAGACAGGAGTATCACTTGAGTCCAGGAGTTTGAGGTGCCCATGAGCTATGATGATGCCACTGCATTCTAGCCTAGGGGACAGAGTGAGACACTGTCTCAAAACAAAACAAAACAAAACCAAATAAACATTCTTGATTTAGAAGGCTGAAAATAGGAGCAAGAATGGAGGAATTGAACGCAGCCACTTTGCCCCTGGAGGAACTGGAGGACAGAATCAGATCAAGAAATTTGCCCTCTTGGGCTTTTATTTTTCAAAAACAGAAAATTTCATGTGTCTGATGTTCACGAACTCACCCATAACCAGTCTTTAAGTTTGTAGAAGAAAGATTCAACTTTTGACAACGCAACCAGAAAGTAAATACAGGCAACATACTAAATGGATTAAATATCTTAATTCCCTTTAAGAAAGCGCCGAGGTTGATCTGATTAAAATCTGTATATTAAGATAGGTAAACTGAGGCATGAACTAGTTAAATAGCCTGTCTAAAGTCATATTATTAATTGCTGACAGAGATGAGATTTGAATCCATACATCAAGAAAAAAAAATAGAGCCTGAGATCCACAATGCTTACTGGCTTTGCTTTCTTCATGATCATCATCATCATCATCACCATTGCTTGTATTTCCTATCTTTACTCTTTATGCAGCTTCGTTTCATCCTTACATTTATAAAGAGGAGAGGATGTGTGGAAAGGTATTGCATGGAAACAGCCTGTTTGCTCTCCGCACGCTGACGTTATTATTTCAACACTTCTTAGACCTGAATGTTTGCCACAGACAATTAAGCAGGTGATAGATGAACTCTTCGTTTTCCTGGGATGTAAAATAAACTATACCGAGTCTGAAAATATCAACATGAAATATGAACGATGAGTCCTTGCAGGCTAGTTTGCATTTCTATCAGCCTCAAATTGGTTCTCATTGTTGAGCCATAAACATGTCACAATATTGTTTAACTGTCAACAAAGTGTATGTTTTTGCCAACTGAACTAAATATAAAAATTTAATATTAGTGTCCAATTATATTTGGTTCATGAGATTGTAAAATGTAACAATTAATATATTTCAGTGATAAAAATTATATTTGCAAAGATATGGTGAATTTATATATGCATATATGTATATATAAAGAGAGAGAGAGAAACATTTCAATATATGCCAATGTATTCTAAATCATATTTCTAGCACTATTTGGTGCTTATTCAATATTTGTTGACTGAATTCATACATATTCAATGCATGCCATCATTTAAGTCTAACTTCTTCTATTTATTTATGTATTTATTTATTTGCAATACTGACCTCTTTACTTAATGGAAGAAGAGCTTTCAAAACAAGTTGCATGCAAAGAATAAAGATATGTACATTTATCCAGGAAAATGCAGCACAATGCTAAAAAAATGCTCAAAGTAAGACATATCATCTTAATTTATTTTCCCCATAATTTTGTTCACTCTTCTCTATTTCAAATGAAAAATAATAGAGTAAACCTCAAAAATATATAATATTATGAATATTTTTATTAAGATATATATACATTTGACAGAAGTATAAAATTCTCTTGGAAAAGAGACACAAATTATCATGTTACTCCTATAAAATGTGGGATTGTACAAAGTGTTAGGTGGGGCATTAGCTATAGAAGATATATTGTATTTCTAAAACGAAAATGAAAACGGAACAAAACTATTGAATAGCGGGTTGGATACATGTGTGTCTCATTATTTGTGGTACTTTTCTGTACCTTTTAGATATATTTTCATTTTAAAATGAAATCTATTCAAAAGAGAAAACAAAAGCTCAAGATATGTGAGAAAATACTACCATATTTATAAAATATATTTAAATCTAAAAACAGATAAATGCATTATAAAGGTAATTTTCAAATGGGCAGGAAAATAATTCTCAAAAAAAAAAGATTGCTTCTTTAGAAATCTGGTACTAAAAATTAACTAGGGCTTTTCGAATCCTTATATGAGCATTTGTATGGAATCATAACAAAATATTTGAAAAAAAATCATCAAGATATGAATATTTATACTAGAAAATAAAAAATCTCAAATGAGACATGATTTTGAAATGGAAAAACTCACAAATGAATCATCATACCCAGGGTAACAGGACTAGAATTGGACAAAAATTACATGTGAGAAAGCCATAACTGGTAATTATGAAGCGAGGAGAGATGAAGAATGATATGCTTAGAGTTCATGTCATTATTATTTTATTTATTTATTTTGACAGGGTCTTATTTTGTTGCCCAGGCTGGTCTTGAACTCCTGGGCTCAAGCAATCCTCCGGCCTCAGCCTCCCAAGTAGCTGGGACTACAGGGATGCACCACTGCACCTATGAAACCCACGTATGTCACATTCTCTGTGACTAATTTTAAAATGTTCATGTGTCTATACCATCTATAAAGAATCTGTGTATGTTCTAAATCTGTTTATTGGCTGAGATACTGGGTCAGTGCTTCCAAATTTACCCACAGATGAGTGAAGCTGATAATATAAATTCAGAAATAAAGAATATGAAGTCAATCAGAGGGAGAATTTGGAGGAGAATGCTACACAAAGCAGGAACAGGAAATACAAAGGGTTTAAGAGGGGAAAACTGCCTGATACACAAAACAGCCAGGACGTTGCATTTGAATCAGAATAAAAAGTGGAGTGAGGAAAAGTGGTATGAGAAGAGATCGATGAGTTAGGAAGGGGCCAAATTATGTCAGCCATGATATTTAGGGGTATGTGTACTTTTCAATTTGTAACGGAGAGGCAATTAAAAGATACTAAGCCAAAGAAGTGGCCTAATCTGTAATATATTTTCAAAAGTTTATTTTAGCTGTGAAAGTGAAAAAAATGGAGTCCAACAGAAAACTATTGCAAGTAGATCATGTGAAAATCATGCTGCCTTGGAATGAGATTGAGTTAGCAAGGATAAAAAGAAGTAGACAGATTGAAGATATATTTATAAGTACAATATGAGAAAAGCAAGTATGACCCTGATGTTATGGTAAAAATTCTCTTTATTCATCAATCATACAATTTTTGAATAAGACACTTATCATTCTTTCCACAAACATTTATTGATCATCCACCAGGTGTTGGACACTTTTCTACATCAGCAATAAAACAAATAAGGATCTCCCTCTCATTCTAGCAAGAAGGGATGGATAATAAACAAGCATGGGAGCAAAGCAGCATATTTACTTATTATGTTAGAAAATGATAAATGCGTTGACAGGCAAAAGGGAAACTATATAAGTGGGATTGAGAGGAAGAAATAAGCAAGCAACAGAATGAACGAGAATTGCCAGGGTGGGGTTTATTGCGTAGAAGACATTCGAGAAGAGGATTATATGAGGTGAAGAAATTAGCTGTGCAGATATCAATTGGACGCTCAAATTAGGCATAAGTACTATTAATAGAAGGGCGAAGTCCCTAAACTGACAAAGACCTTGAAATTTAACAAGTAATCTAAGCAGGGATACAGTGTGCTTGAAGCAAAACAAGTGAGGAGGAGAATGATAGGAGGTGAGGTCAGAGTGCACAGGGAAAGAGGATTAAATTCTGGAGGTCTAGCCCATTGGAAAGACTGGGAAAATGGGGAATCAGTGTAAGATTGTTTTTTATTTCATAATATTACCAAGGTACAAATGTTTTGGTTGCATAGGTTGCTTTTGTACTGCTTGAGACACAGTTATAAGTGTGCCCAACACCCAGATAGTGTACATTGTACCCGTTAGATATGATTTTACCCATCCCCTCCTCCAGCCTCCCACATGTTTGATTTTCATTGACTTTTACTTCCATCTGTGCACATTAGTGCTGTTCAGTTAGTTTCAATTTAATAGTGAGTACATGTGATGTTTGTTTTTCCATTCCTGTGATACTTCACTTAGGAGGATTGCCTCCAATTCCATCCAGATTGTTACAAAAGGTATTGATTCATTTTTATGGCTGAGTAGTACTCCGTGGTATACATATACCACATTTTATTAATCCACTCATGAATTGATGGGCACTTAGGTTGATTTCACATCTTTGCAATTGTGAATTGTGCTGCATTAAAGAAATAAAAGTTGACCTATGATTGATCCAGCAACCCCACTACTGTGTATTTATCCAAAGGAAAAAAGTCATTTTATCAAAAAGATTTTGAAAAGGCACTGAAATTACTAAACATTTCAAAGGATGCCTCTGGCATCTATGTCAAGATTACATTCTATTAGGGCAAAGTGAGGAACTAAAAAACCAATATAGAAAATATTTAAACAATCAAGGAGAGAAGAGTTAGTGGATTTCTCCAAGGTAGTAACGGTGGATATGATAATAAGCAATCAGATTAAGAATGAATTTTGAAAAAAAAGATAAGAGTATTACAGGGGTCTCATAATCTTGTATGAAAAGATTAAGAAAGCAGAATTAAGATGGTGTTATGTATTACTTTTATTAACTATTATTTTTGGTACCATTAATACAGATGAGGAAGTTCTGGAGGGATTGAGGTTTTCTCTTGGGGATGAAAAAGAACAGTTCAACTTAAAACATGCTAAGTATCCAAGTGGCGAGGCTCACTAAGCACTTCAATATACAAATTTGAAGTTTAGAAAGGTTTAGATGGAAGACATAATTTATGGAGTCATTGATATACAGATAAGAAGTAAAGCTATAAGACTTGATAAGAGAACTAAGAAAGTGTATGGATAGTGCCCATATGTGATTTTTGATCATGAATTTAAAGTGAGTCCACTTACCTGGGAAATGAATGGAAAGTTAGATTTGGACAATGTTGTGAGAAAATACGAGCCAAGGAGAACATAGCAAATTATATGAAAAGGACACTCGGTTCTAGTGTTAACTGAAAAATGATGAGGTTCATAAATTTGGAAAGGAGAGGTTTATTTCTCATAAAAGGTTGCAGCCTGTGGGTGGCCATTCGAACGGGCTGGAAAGCAGAGCCACAGCCAGAAGCCAGGAACACGTGCTTCGAGGCAGGGACCATGGGAACAGGAATTTATACTGAGCACGCGGGCCAAACATACATGTCTAACAAGCTATAGAAGGAGTCATACATATTTATGAAAGGAACATTACATGCCTGCACAATCAAGCTTTATGCCCCTTTATGGGGTCCATGTTCAGAAATGTCCACCCTCTGGTGTCAAAATGTGAAGCGCAGGACATGAAAATCCTCTCTGCGTGCTCCATAGACTGGTTAAAAACCACTCCATGGTTGGTGATCGCTTATGAGGAAAAAACGCTGCTCCGAATCAAGAGATTGGTTTCTGTTTAGTCCTTAGGGAAAAAGCCTGATGGCCATTAGCAAGGGAAGGGGTATAATGAGGTATGTCTAATCTCTCATCCTATCATGGCTGAAAATTCAGTTTTAAGGTTTCCCTGGGGTCCACTTGACCAAAATGGGGTCCATTTAGTCAGTGGGGGTTTAGGATTTTATTTTAATTGATATTAGCTATGTTCCATATACTTTGGCCATGTTCCCATGTCCCCATGTTTGCTCAGCACTAGTAGCACCATCCTGTCTAAACCCAACTTTATGCTTCTCACTTGAATTAATGCTGAAATAATCTTGCTACTTTGGTCTGGATTTTCTGATTTTCATTTTTAAGGGTACTTTCTTTGGTCTCACTTTATTTCTAATACAGTAAACTAACAGAAAGTTAAAGTTAATTAAGAATAAAAAGTTTTATCTCTTCTTTC
>RJWJ010046944.1:0-11161 GCA_004363605.1 Indri indri
AGCCAGTCTTACTCAGGAACAGGGGCTTCTCACCTCTTTGCTGTACTGCCTCGGTTGAGTTTGAGGGCTCTTAGGTAGTGAATTACAGAATTTCTATAAAAACAACTGATATCTCTGAAAGAACCTTATAAAAGCTCTCTAACAGAGCTAATCAGCTAACTCTGTCTACGCCATCACAGAAGAGCTGTTTTCCCAGCAAGCGGCTCTGCAGAACAAATGGCCGATGTGTAATAGGTTTCCCCACGAGGCTGCTTGCCTTGAAAGGTAGAGGACTAAGGACAGAAGCTGTGTTGCCTCTGGTGCTATTCCCTGGTGCTGGGTCTGAAGATGAACAGAGTAGGGCAGAATAAAGGGGCACTTGCCTTGGGGGCAGGCCCACTACTGAGAGCAAAGGAGGATTCTAGAAGAGTATCCCAAAGGTAAACTGCATCCCCTTCCCCACTCCTCACACACATCTTCCATCAACCTCCTTGAATTCTGGTGGGGGCTGAACTTTTTGAGTTCAGGCTGCGGCTGACTTCTAGGAACATAAACACAACGTGGTTCCCCTGGGAATGAAGCTCGTTCTGCAGCTCCATTGTAATTTATTAATCACAATTATTTCAAGATGAAAACATAAGTTCACTATTTGGCTGCACACACATGTTGCACATAAAAGGCTTCAAACTATCAGAAGAGCAATTTCCTGTGGGGGAAACAGATCATGGAGACTCTGGCTTCAGTTAGAAAGAAGCTGAGGCCACAGGGCGCTACTACAGCCACCAGGCTGGGGCTGTCTTTGGTTTCTTTTTTTTGTTATTCCAATGGCTAAATCTCTGTCTTGTGCTGCCTAAGCTGCCTGTGTGACTGGTTTAACACAGTGAAAAGTACTGGAGAATGTGTCTGTGAGTGCCTTCATCATCACTGTCATTGACATCATCCATCAGGAAAGACTTTGCTTTCTGCAAAGGGGCCCTGGTGCTGCCCAGAGATGGCCCCTGGGTGCCTGTCTCCTAGAAGGTTTTAATGTGGATGTCTGAAAGCAAATGTGCTGATCACGCATCGGGAAGTAGAATTGAGCATCCCGGTGAAAATCAAAATGAACATTAAAATGTATATAAGTTTATTTATGAGGCAAAAATCAGCTTGGTTTCAAGTCTGGGAGGGAAAAGGGTGAATATGGAATTAATTCATCCATGCGCACATTCACTCCGTATCCAATATCTGTGATGCACATGCGTGGTGACAGCTCCTAACTGGGACCTGGACAAGGAAACAGGGATGAGCTCCCTGGGGAGGCAGACGGAGAAGAAACTTAGAAAATTCCCTCCGTGAAATGCACGGAGTAACGGGCAGCAAGGACTGTCCATTCTATTAATTAAGGACGTATTTGTGGAGAAGGTTAGATTTCAGAAATGATTTATAAGATGCATAGAGAAATAAGAGGTGGGAAAAGAGGAGGAAGAGGTGAAGAACTTTGTAGAACCAGGATAGACACTCTCTTGGGGTTGCTCCTGCCACAGTGTGACTTTATGAAAGTTGATTACGAATTCTGCCTCTATCACTCTAAAAAGCTAGAGAGGAAGCTTCCCAGAGACTAGGAAAATAATAGCATGTGAAATTCCCTGCCTTTCTGGAGAAGAAAGGCATGCAACATCTGGGTTTTTCTTTTTGTTTTTAGGATTCCCTGAATACAGATGCAAGGAGACTGGGAAATTAGGAAGGTTCTCCAAAGAGGAGAAGCTGGGTCCCAAATACACCTCTCTGGGTCCCAGGAGGTCAGGGCCTGGGCGGGTCAGGCCTTCCAGGGGATTTCTGAGGTGAGGAATAAAGCCACCCCCTCGAAGGCCCCATCCGCAGGACATGCTAAGTAAATCATCAAGAAAGGCAAGCACTCTGCTGGGTGTATCCTTTTTCTGCCCCGGCTCTCGCCTCTCAACATATCAGTGATGTTTATTAAGGGATGACAAGTCTATCAGGCCTCATGAGCAGTCTTTCGCAGGGAGGAGATCTTCTCGTACACCCTGGGAGTGTCATCAATCTTGTGCCTGCTCAGAGCAGCTGAGAGTACACAAGGACCCTTCCTGCCCCGCCTCCTGTTTCTAACCATCTCTCACCTGCTTCCCTCTCCCAATGCTCTCTAGTGCTTTCTAGCAGAGCAGGAGGTGGCAAAAGAAGAGATGCTATTTGCATAAAGTGTTTCTGGTAAAAAGATACAAAGAGAAGAATAGAAAAAGAAAAAAAACAAAACAAAACACCCAGGGATCTCTTTTCTCCAATGCTACTGGCTTTAGGAAAGATATTTCACAGTAGAAGACGGGATGGATAGAACCGAGATGTAGAAATGACTGCCAGCAGAGCAGCTAACATCGTTTACGTTACACCATCTACAATATGCAAATGACCTGTGAGTTTCATATTATTAATACATATGTGAATATATATGTGAATATTATGCCCATCTCATAGACAATCAGTTGTCCATCTTTCTAAATATAAAATTTGGATATTCCATCGAGTGTGAATAGGCATGATGTTGCCTTTCCTATACACCTGCCTTTTTTTTTCCTTTCTGGAAAGAAGCTTTATGTTTTAACTAACAGCGTGTAATACTCAAGGAAAGGCTCCTATTGCTCTGTGTAGGAGGAAAAATTGATACTAGTAACTAGTAATTGCAAATAGACCTCATTGAATATATGTCTTTTGAGTATTATATATGCTACTATATTTGTAAGTCAAATGTGCTGCATGTTTATTTTTCATTAGAAGGCCCCTAATCTGGGCCACACAGCTTCAAGTCCTGAAAGACACTCTGTCAGATGGGGTAATAATATCATTTTTACATTTCATGAAACTTATTGAGGCTTACAAATCATTTTTTGGCACTGGTTCAATATTTAAACATTTCAATCTAACACATCATAAGGTTGTTTTTTATTTTGGGATGGGAGAGAGGAAATTATTTTTCTGTACCATGAATGCTTCCAAACATTTTTTTGAATCTTATTCTTTGCTATAATACATGCTTTTCAAAGATTTTGACACTGGGCTTTGTTCAGAGAAACGAGGAAGGTCATGAAAAATGGCTCTTTTATCCTTTGTGCAGCATCTCTATGACTGTAGCAGAATCAGATAGGAATGAAAGATTGGGCCGGTTTAATTCACGTTGGAAGGTCTATGGAAGACTTAGCTGCTTATAAAGTGCTTTTCAATGCTTAGATTCGGTGATTTGTTTCAATGAGCTATAGAGATCCAGAAATATTGTTTATTAGGGATATAAGAAGTCAAAACTACACAGTTACGTACATCAGTCTAGCCAAGGCCTGCCTTGGCACTGCAAACAAGATTCCTTAAAATGTTCTATGTCACAACATAATGTACCAGAGGTTTGTGTGCATATATAACATGGAGCCCGTGTGTGTGTGTGTGTGTGTGTGTGTGTGTGTGTGTGTGTGTGTGTTATGGAGGGGGCGGTGGGCATAGCTCAGAATGTAAAAGGAATAGTGCAAACCAACAGAAATGACTTCTCGTTATAATTAAATGCAAACCTTGTTATAGTTAAATGCAAAATTGTATTATTTTCCCATTTTGATGAGTACTGCTAAAACTGGAAGACTAGAATACTCTTTTATGGGAAAATAAAATCAGAAAAAAAGATGTTTTCAAAGTTCCAAATTAGTTTATGAAAAAGGTTTTAGTTTCTATAAAAGATTAGCCTCCAATGTTGTATTAAAATTTTTAGTTCTGAAAATTTTTGCTAGAACATGAGGATTTTTGTCTGCATAAGAAAGATATGGTGAACCACTTCTCCATCAGTGTTTCAGACATGCTTTATTTTTTATTTTTCAGCAGCTTTTTGAGATATAATTAAAATACCATACAATTCACCCATTTAAAGTATACAATTAAATGGCTTTTTATGTATTCATAGACTTGGGAAACCATCACCACCATCAAATTTAGAACATTTTCATCACCCATGTCCCTTAGCCATTACCTTCCAGCCCCAGGTAAACTCAAATCCACCTTCTGTTTCTATGGATTTTCCTGTTCTGAATATTTCATATAGACAGAATCACATAATATATGGTTCTGTAACTGGCTTCATTCATTCTGTATAATATTTTCAAGGATCAGCCAAGTAGTTGCATGTGTCAGTACTTTATTCTTTTTATTGATGTATAATATTCTGTTTTAAGGATCAATTGATGAACATTTGAGGTTATTTTTACTTTTTGGCTATTATGAATAATGCTTCTATGAATATTCATGTATAAATTTCCATGTGGATTTATGTTTTTATTTCTCTGTCTTTTTTTTTTTTTTTTTTTTTGAGACAGAATTTCATTCTGTCACCCGGGCTACAGTGCTGTGGCATCAGCTTAGCTCACAGCAACCTCAAACTCCTGGGCTCAAGCAATCGTCCCGCCTCAGCCTCCCGAGTACCTGGGCCTATAGGCATGCGCCACCATACCTTGCTAATTTTTCATATTTTTAGTAGAGATGGGGTCTCGATCTTGCTGAGGGCTGGTCTTGAACTCCTGACCTAAAGGGATCCTCTGGCCTTGGCCTCCCAGAGTGCTTGGATTACAGGTGTAAGCCACCATGCCCAGCCTTTATTTCTCTTAGATATATGCCTAAGAGTGGAATTGCTAGGTCATAGGATAACTTCAGGTTTAATCTTTTAACAAACTGCTAGATTGTTTTCCCAAGTGGATGTACCATTTTACATTTCATCAATAGTATATGAGGGTTTCAATTTCTTCACATTTTTGGAACACTTTTTATTAACTGCCTTTTTGATAATAGCCATCCTGGTGTGTGTGCAGTGGTATTACATTATGATTTTGATTTGCATTTCCCTGATGGCTGATGCCAAGCACTTTTTAAATGTGTTTATTGGCCTTTTATATATCTTCTTTAGAGAAATAATCTATTTAGATCTCTTTCCCATTTATATTGGGTTGTCATTTATTATTGATTTGTAGGAGTACTTTATATATTCTAGATACAAGTCCCCTATCAGATATATAATTTACAAAAATTTTCTCCCAGTCTGTGGGTTGTTTTTTTACTTTCTTGCTGGTGTCCTTTGCAGCACAAGCGTTTTTAATTTTGATGATGTCCAATTTATCTATTCTTTCCTTTCCTTGTGTTTTTGGTGTCATGACCTGCTTTATTTTTACATGACTCTTCAAAGGAACTTCTAAGCTTTTGAATTTAGGCTGCAACAGCAGTATTGAGGGGTATTGAAGGGCAGCGGTGTTGAAGCTGATGGCATTAAAGATAGACTCCAGTAAATTTAGAAAATCCAGATTACTGCTTCAGGCATCTTCATAACATACCAAAGTGTCACACATATTTTCACGAATATGTTGTGAAAAAGTTGTCTAAACCCTTGCCAGTATGTGTAATATGTGAGATTCTAAGGAATGTTTAGGATTTCATTGTATATATTCATCGCTCAAAAATATTATACAGGATTGCTTTGGCTATTCAGAGTCTTCTGTTTTTTCTATTTCTGTGAGGAATGTCATTGGTATTTTGATAGGGATTGCAATGAATCTGTAGATTGCTTTGGGTAGTTAGTATGGTCATTTTAATAATGTTAATTCTTCTAATCCAGGAACATAGGATATCTTTCCATTTTTGTGTATCCTCTTCAATCTCTTTCATCATAGTTTTATAATTTTAATTGTAGAGACCTTTCATCTACTTGATTAAATTTATTCCTATGTATTTTTTGTGGCTATTGTAAATGGGAATGCTTTCTTGATTTCTGTAAATTTTGAGTGATGAATATATATATTCACATATATTAAATATATATATTCATGTATAATATATATATAATGAAATAAACATTCTTTTCAGCTAGTTTGTTATTGGTATGTAGAAATGCTACTTTTTTATGTTTATTTTGAATCCTGCAGCTTTACTGAATTTATCATTTCTAAGAGTTTTTTGGTGGAGTCTTTAGGTTTTTCTATACACATCATGTCATCTGCAAACAGGAAATACTTGCCAAAGCAATTTTGACCCAAAAGAACAAAGCTGGATGCATCACACTAACTGACCTCAAAATACACTAAAAAGCTACAGTAACCAAAACAACACTGTTGGCATAAAAACAGACACATAGAACAATGGAACAGAATAGAGAACCCAGAAATAAATCTACATATTTACAGCCAACTGATTTTCAACAAAGGTGCCAAGAACATACATTGGGGAAAGAATAGTCTCTTCACTAAATGGTGCTGGGAAAACTGAATATCCTTACACAGAATAATGAGGCAAGACCCCTATCTCTCACCATGTACAAAAATCAACTGAAAATACCTTAAAGACCTAAATGCAAGACATGAAACTGTAAAACTACTAGAAGAAAATATGGCAGAAATGCTGGACTTGGCAAAGATTTTATGAATAAAACCTCAAAAATATGTTGATCTGGGCAAAGATTTTATGGATAAGACCTCAAAAGTTATAGGCAACAAAAACAAAAATAGAGCAAAAATAGACAAATGGGATTATATAAAACAAAACGCCTTCTGCACAGCAAAGAAACCACCAACAGAGTGAAGAGACAACCTACAAAATGGGAGAAAATATTTACAAACTATTTATCTGAGAAGGGATTAATATCCAGAATATACAAACAACTCAGTGGCAAAAAAGAAAACCCACAAATAGTACAAAGTGTACAAATGATCTGAATAGACGTTTTTCAAAAGGCATACAAATAACCAAAAACTATATGAAAAATTCTTAACACCACTAATCATCAGGGAAATGCATATCAAAACCACAATGAAATATCATCTCGCTCTAGCTAGGATGGCTATTACCAAAAAGAAAAAAAAAAAAAACTCAGGGGAGGATGCAGAGTAGAAGAGGTAACTCATACACTATTTGTGGAAATGCAAATTGGTGCAGCCATTATGAAAAGTGGTATGGAAGTTTCTCAAAATGCTAAAAATAGAACTACTGTTTGATTTGGCAACTCCACTACTGGGTGTATACCCAAAGGAAAAAGAATCAATATGTCAAAGAGGTTTCTGCACTCTCAAGTTTGTTGCAGCACTAGTCACAATAGATAAGATAAGGAATCAACCTAAGTGTCCATTAAAAGATGAATGGATAAAGAAAATGTGGTATATCAACACAATGGAATACTATTCAGCCGTAAAAAGAAGGAAATCCTGTCATTTGTGGCAACATTGATGAGCCTAGAGGACATTATGTTAAGCAAAAAGGCCAGGCACAGAAAGATAAATACCGTGTAGTCTCATTCATATGTGGAGGCTAAATAAGTTAATTTTATAAAAGTAGAGAGTAGAATATTGGTAACTAGAGGGAAAAGGGGAGATAGGGAGAGGGTGGTTAATGGATAAAAAATTATAGCTAGATACAAGGAGTAAGTTCTAGTGTTCTACAGCACTGTAGGGTGTCTGTAGTTAATAATTTATTTTATATTTTTAAATAGCTAGAAGAAAGGATTTTGAATGTTCCCAATACAAAGAAATAATTAATGTTCGAGGTGATTAATATGCTAATTCCATGATCTGATCATTACATGTTGTATACAGGTATGAAAATATCACACTCTACCCCATGAATAGACAATCATTGTCAATTAAAATTTTAAAAAATATACAGTATGCTGCCACCAGGTGGTGGTAGCAGCAGCCTTCAATAAATAGTCTCATTGTTTGAAATGCAAGAAACATTATTTATCTGAGACCTAGGTTTTTTGTCTAGTCCATTTATAAATATAACTTTTTAAGACTTTGTTTTAAAAAAATGAACTTTCTAATAAAATGCTGAAAGTTAAGAACATGCATTTAATAAGAAGATAAAGAAAAGAGAAGAAATAAACATTTCCTGAGCACTTACTATATGACTTTATATAAATTATTATATTTAGTCCTTATAATACTCTATCAATATACCTTTAGTGTCCTCAGTTTAAAGACTCCAACTTCTTTGTCCAGGGTCACCTGGCAATGACATACCAGAGTTCCTTCTGCCTGGCTATAAAGCCTGTATACCTCTTACTATGCCTATATTTTGTGACTTTCTAACAATAAATAAAACATAAGTTCAGGTTCAGCAAATATTTCATATGCATCCACTGTACCAGGTACTGTGTTAGCTAATTATTATAAATGTGGATACTATTTGGTCTTTTACTATTCCTAATTGGTATTTAACATTGCTTAATATAAAGTTGATCTTCCCTAAACTTGATAAGGGTTCTCTTTCTATCTCTCAATCACCCCCTCAATCTCTCTCTCTTTCTGTCTCTTCCTCTCTGCTGCCCTCCTTAAAACTAAAGCCCTCCATAAGCTGGTACATGATTTGGGGGTTACACCTTGGGACTATTTTGAAAATTCCTGTAGAAATGAGCCTAGAGCTTTCTGGTAGTTTGTAAATTTCCTGTCTCAGCCTCAAAAACACTGTTTCTTGGCTTTGTGTAACAGCCACTAATTGGGTGGCAGGCTTGCCCATACAGATCCCATGAGCCTCAGGAGGGCAGAAATTCTGTCTGTTGGTCTTCCATTGTATCGTTACAAATGCTTTTAATTTATAATAAGGGTGCACAAAATATTCCTGTATTTTTTTTAACTGGCCTTGGATACCTGCCTGGCCTCCACCTCTACCCACAGGCCCCCAGCTTAGCTATCGCTGTTGATCCAGAGGAGGTTCAGCCTTATCCAAGCTGGGCCAATCAGATCTTTTCTCCCGCAAATCTGAAACGTTGAGAGAACTCACAAAGATGAGAAGCGTGGTGGTTCTAATGGTGGCTTCCTGGAGAGCAGGGGCCCTAATTCTTTGGGCCTACTCTAGTTGCTAGTACTGCTGTGGTTTTTAATGTCTTCCTTCAGTTTTCTGAACTACTTTAGTATTCTTACAATGTAGCTCCTCCCCTTTCACTAACTTCCATGGGGTTAGTTTAACTAATGCATTTAAGCTGTCGGATTTAACGGACAGCTGTCTCTCCCTCCCTCCCTTCCTCCCTTCCTTCCATCCTTTTTCTCCTTCTCCTCCTTCTCTTCTTCCTCCTCTTCCTCCTCCTCTTCTTCCTCTTCATCCTCTCTCTCCTTCTCCTCCTTTATTTAGAAAGACTATTTTCTTCCTTCTATAATAGATACACAGCTACGCAGTAATTCAGGGCTTCTTTATATCCTAACATAAAATTCTCCAAGGTTCTTCATGTTTTCCTTTCATATTAAGTTATACTTTCTTTTGAAGAGAAGAGTATGTTTTATCTGTTGATACGTATCTGCGGAGGGATCGTTCAGGGGGTTTTGACTTTTATGTACATTGCTTCTCTTTATCGTAGCAACGGTCATTAGGCTCCAGTGTTTATAACCTATCTCTGCAAGAGAGATCCTCAAAATTGATTTCTAAAACAGCTAGCATACATACTAGAATAATATTTGTTTTTACCAAACTGTAAACAGTTTTCTGAACATTAATATGATCTCCTCAAGATCTGGAAAAGATGAACATACAAATGTGCCAATTTGCTTGACTGAGAGTTAGGAAAGCAGATGTTTTCATGAAATAAGGAAGGGTACAGTTGAAGGTGATTATAATAAAGCTGCAGAGACAGAATTAAATTCAAGGGCCAGTATTTCTCCACAGTCATGAAAAAGGTGGCGATGTGGCCACGGAAAAGCCCATGTCTAAGCCATGTTCCCCACGCAATGCGCAGAACAATTGCCACACCTGTGGAGAGATTTATAGTCACAAACGGCCTTTCACATCTTGAGGCAATATCTATGCATTCAAATATTTTCTCTGTTTAGCCTTTAATGAATCAATAGCTGATTATGAACGGTTGTAATGGGCAATTAAAAACTAGTCATTTCCAGCAAGCTGGCCACAGAGGAAAAGAAAATCTTGTGCACTTCTGCCTGACTTTATCATCATCTCTCTTCCCATTCCCAGTCTTCGGTTTGTAGCAAGAATGACAAGAAAAGTCCAGGAGAGTGTTTAAAGCACTTGAAAGCCCTAGAACGTTTCTGTGGGAACTGGTGAGAATGCGGGGAGTTGGACCGCAGCTGGCACCGTGTGATCGTCCAGATTTGCCTCGGAAATATGGATCTTAGGAACAGGAGACTGATCTGCAGTGTTGCAGCCCTGCACTTGGAGGGGGGCCCAACAAGGGCTGACGGCAGAAATGGCAGGGAGGGAGAGACCCCGGGCCCGCTTGCCTTTCCGTGCCAGAGTCATTCCCAGAAGTTTCTTGCTTTTTTAAATAAAATTGTATATATTTATGGTGTGCAACATGATGTCTTGATATACATATGCATAGCGAAACGATTACTACAATCAAGCTCATTAACATACCCATCTCCTTACATGGTTACTATTTTTTTTGTGTGTGGCGAGAGCACCTGAAATTTACTCTCTTAGCAAATTTCCAGTACACAGCGCAGTATTATTAACTGCAGTCATGATGCTGTACATTTAGATTTCTACGCTACTCATTCTAATTGTAAGGTGTGTGTGTGTGTGTGTGTGTGTGTGTGTGTGTGTGTATGTAAATTGGCTATACACATTCAAATAGGCTATTATTCAACCTTTATAAAGAAGGAGATCTTGCTATTTGTGACAAGATGGATGAAACCAGAGGACATTATGCTAAGTGAAATAAACCAGACACAGAAGAAAAAAATATGACATGATCCCAGAAGTTTTAAATAGCTTTTCTAGAGATTTTTTGGATTTCCCCAAGACAAGATAAACATGCATAGAAAAGTAGGGTTAGGTATCCAGCTAGGAATCCACTTAATGCTGTGGACTCAGGAGCCCTTGATAAGGTAATGAAAATCTGACCCATCTCTGTTAGGGGATTATACCAGGCCCTAAGGTGTACTCTCTGCCCCTTTTTAAATGTACTCTACCTAGAGTAGGGAAGAATAATCCTTAATCATCCTTCAAAACAGAAGGGAAATTCTCTCTCACTACATCTAGGTAGGGTAACTCTAGCTATACATTCTCATAGCCCACTTACACAACTCTGTTGTATTTTATTCATTTAAAAATACTTACTCTTTCCTTCTTTTTATTATATTTCATTCATTCAATCACTATTTGCATCCCTACCATGTGTCTTCAGTGTGATGGGCCCTGTGGATGGCAGATACAGAGGTCACTGGGAAACAAA
>RJWJ010046945.1:0-11193 GCA_004363605.1 Indri indri
ACATGAGCCAAACTGGCCCTAGACTAAAAGCTGCATAACACAGCTTAAATGCCAAACCTTCAAAGAATAAAAAAGTTTCCCAATAACCTAACTACATCCCAGAATAAGGTTCAAAATCCCAACAGGATTAAAAACTCACAAGGTCTGACATCTGGTTCAAGATCACCAACCATGCAAAGAGGAAGGAAAATATCACTCATACTTAGCAGAATGTTAGAACAAGACCCAGAAATGACATAAATCAGGAAACAGAACAAGTCGCAATTAATTTAAAAGGATTCAAATCATACAAAGTATGTTCTACAACTACAACAGAATTAAATTAAAAAGCGGTAACAGAAAGATACTTAGAAAATGCCAAAATATTTGGAAAGTAAACAACACACCTCTAAATAACCCAAGGAACATTGGAAAAAATCAACATAATCCAACATATTAAGATGAAAAAAGGAAAAAAAAAAAAAAACACGACCATCTCAACACATGCAGAAAAGGCATTTGGTAAAATCCGACATCAATTCATAATAAAAACTGTGTTTTGAGCTAACTAGGAATAACTTCAACCTGATAAAAAGCATCCATGATATACCTATGGTTAACAGGATACTGAATTACTAAATATTAAATGTGCTTCCTTGATGCCAGGAACGGGCCGGGATGTCTGCTCACGTCATGTGTATTCCAGATTTTAATGGTGGTTCTGGCTAGCGCAATAAGTCAAGAAAAATAAATGAAAGGCTTACTAATTGGAAAGGATAATGAAACTGTGTTTATGAGAAATAACATGATCATCTGTATAGAAAAATCTTAAGGCAATTACAAAAAATGTTATTACAACTAATACGTGACTTCTAAGGGAGGTTTTAGGTCCCATTTTTTGGTCAATATATAAAAATCCATTGTAGTTCTCTATACTACAACAAGCAATATGAAATTGCTTATGATGAAAAGTGCATTTCTTCCTATGAATTACAACTGAAATTGTCTGAAAACTAATGCCTTAGAGAAACACTTGCACAAGTGTACCAGGAAATATATACACGAATATTCGCAGGAGTCGTGTTTGTGACAGCAAAAACTGGAATCAACCCAATATCCATTGAACAGAAAATGAAGAAATAAAATATGGTTTATTCAAATATAGAATACTATATGGCAGGGAAAATGAATGCATGTCTAACACTAACAAAAATGTTGAGTAAATTTAAAAAATCACAGAAAAATATGTATAGGCTGATGCCTTTAAATAAAATTCAAAACCTTGTAAAACTAAGCAAATGGAATTTTTTTAAAGATACGTGTGTGTGTGTGTGTGTGTGTGTGTATAATAAAGCTACAGGAAAAAAAATGAAGGAAATGAAATACACTAATTTGAGGATATTTTACATCCTGGGTGGAGCTGCGGTGTCAGACATTTAGAGAAGAATGTGAGTATGGGACTAATGTACTGAGCATCTTTTTGTGCAATTCATTTGATGTGGATACGTGGACATTTTTATTACCATTTTTCTTTATACTCTTCGCAAATGCTGTAATTATTCTTTATGCATTCTATATTTAATTAAAACAACAAAAGCCAGTCAGACAGCTATGCAGGCACATACGTAAGGCGGGGGAGGATTATAATGACAAAAAAGTCTGTTTTACATAACTTACTGCAGGTTAATACATACCTTCACATGCATTATTCAAGCGGTTCAGTGAAATCATACAGAAAGCTTGTTAAAACACAGATTGCTGGTTCCCAACCCCAGAGCAGGTTAGATTCTGATTCAGTAGGTCAGATCGAGGCCCAAAAATATGCATTTGCAGCACATTCCCAGATACCACCGATGCTCCTGGTTCAGGGACAATACTTCAAAACCTCTGCATCACTCTATGTGAGCCTCATCCAAACCAGCAAAGAATAAAGAGCTAGTAGCATGTTCCTGGTTTTACAGAGGAGAGACTGAGAGGTCTGCAGAGCTACGTAATTGTTCATCGCTCCAGCTCTGGCTCAGACTGTGTGTGTCCAAATCCTGGCTCTGTAATTACTGATTCTTATTGAAGGTAATTTAACTTTTGGTGCCTCAATTCCCTCACCTGTAAAGTAGGTATAATTATAGCATCTCACATAGGGTTCTTGTGAGAATTAAGGGATAATAAATGTAAGCACTTAAATCCATGCCTGGCACATAGCCCTGGGTATATGTTACTGCCGCTAAATCAGCGAGCAATAGATCTGAGACTTGAAACTACTAGGTCTTCAGGTTCTTTTTGTTTGTTGGGTTGGTTTTTTTTTTTAGAGACAGGGTCTCACTATGTTGCCCAGGCTGGCCTCGAATTCCTGGGCTCAAGCAAACCTTCCACCTCTGTTTCCCAAGTAACCAGTACTACAGCCATGCATCACTATGTCCGGCTTCAGATTCATTGCCAACGCAAACGTTCTTTGGTACCATAAAAAAAACATTGGTGGGTGCCACAAAACATTATTATTTTTTTATTTCAGAGACCTTTAGAACTGGAAGACATCCAATTGCTCTTTTTATGTATAAGAAAACTACAACCCAAATAAAGTAGCTTGCTTAAGATCATACAGCCAGTTAGAGGTAGTCTGGAATGAATAAACTGGAACAACCTTTTTTCAAGAGCCACATAAGTGATCTTTACAATAAATTACACCCTGTGTTAAATTATACTTCTAAAGTAAACAATGAAAACAGTGGAGGAATAAAAACAAATGATTACCATTTATGCAATGAAGGAGCGAACCCATCAAAGAAGAAAACAAACATCAGGTCTATGTAGTACGAGAAGCTAACCCTCTGATAATGTATCTTCTTCATATACATAATTTTAACAACCAAATAAAATTTTCTTCTCAAAAATACAATTAGTTGCAATGAATTCAATGCAAAGATATGGAAAATTCTTCTCCATCTCATTCTTTCCTCTAGCTTTCAGAAAGGTAAACACAGTATTTCTATGACTTCATTTTAAAAGAAATGAAAAATCTAAATTTCACAGATTGAATTTCATTACAATCCCATTACAGTTTACAAAATTCACCTGAACTCCACTTTCTTTTCAAATACATTTGAAAATACCAAACACAGAGTGGGAAAGTTTAACAATTTCAACATGCCTCTTGAGTTATCCCCAAAGCAATGAAATACTTGGGGCACACATGCTCATAGAAAGAAAACACAGTCCATAAAATATAATAACCTAACTTACATCACAATTTAAACATTCTTAGGGAAAAACATACACACACACACACACACACACACACACACACACATTTTCCAACCAGAAATTTAAACTTGCTTGTTTTCTGGAGTTTAAAAATAAAAACCACTCTAAAAGCAGTGGAAAATATATTTCCTGATCTTCCACATTGGCATGTTAGATTTCAATATAATGAATTAGTTGGTAAGCAGTGGCCTTCAGCAACTGTACTGGCTCCAAATGGAAAGCGTGACAGTTCCAAGATCTTATACCATGAAAAGCGCACACATTGGATCACACTTATTCACATCCATCCCTAAATCACTCCATCACTCCCTGCCCTACAGTACAGTTTTTTCTTTTCTTTTTCTTTTTTTTTTTTTTACAGTATCAGGGCATAGACGAGGTAAGAAGGGGGAAAAAAAAAACCCAAGCACTCAAGATGGGTCTGTTTCAGTTAGATGACTACAGAGCCCTCTTAGACTCGCGGCTCTCCATTTCCACTCCTACCACTTTCATCTTTCCTTCCTCACCTACACCCAGATTGGGCACTGACCAGGTCGCCTTGCCTCTGCCCTCTTCTCATATATAGAACAAGACGGACAAACAACAAATACATCACAGGCTTGTGGAGATTAATTAGCACCTCTGAAACACTTAGCCCGAGAAGAACCATCTATTATTGGTATTCTGCATTCTCCTGCCAGTCCAATACTCTTTGAACACTACTTATAAGGCCATATGCCCCAGCTCAAACATCTTCCAATAGTCCCCCATTTTCTAGCAATGCTGTGACTAAGGAACTTTCAAAGCTTATTCCTGAGTCTTTTTTTGCAATCTCCTTGCTCGAGTGACCCTCTCTACTTTCCTCCACTGGACCAAATCCTGTCCATAAATTCAATTTACAAAAGGCTAACTCAGCCACAGGCTCGCCCGGATGATCCCAGCCTTTGACGGATTACAACGCTCAGCCTAGTCCACCTAATTTAGGGCTTAACCGATACAACTTGCTGGGCGATGTGACCTGCCCAGGTCTCTTCCTGGGGCTCCATGCAAAGTGACACCCCCCAATCAGAGGCTCACATCTGGCAAGGACCTGGGAGCCGTGGTCTCCGTGACAGTTTCCTGAACAGGGCTGCGTGCCCAGCGGTCACAAAAGAGGACCTGCTTAGATTAGTCTCTGCTCATCTAAATTATAAGATATTTTCCTCTTTAGCAGAGTGTTCCTGCAGCGCCCTTTGGTCAGGCTCTGTCTGTACATCACTGGCAGAGAATGTGCCCGGCAGGGATACGGCACAGCTCCCTGACAAACAGGGCTGATTCCAGGTTTTCCATCTTAATAGTTCTTTGGCCCTTGGAAGAAACTGCAGGATGGGTAAAGTTAGTTGAGTAATCTTAAAGCCACTCTCCCCCCTCTTGATTCTCTGTCATTTAACAATATTGTCATTGTTATAAATATTTGAAATATTTAAAAATTTAAAATATTTCATTAAAAAATCTTATTTTTGCCGTCTCCCTTTATGCTTTCCATTTTCTGTGCTTTCTTGTTTATCTTTAGTTTTGTTTTTTTTTTCCATCTCTTGCTCTGTGGACTCTGGTTTCCTTTTTTCCCTTCTGGTAACACAATAAGGTCATTCTCTGTATAGAGAGGCTTTATTCCTACTCGTCAAAGGTTGGAAACAACCCAAATGTCCTTCAACGAGAGAATGAATAAACAAGCTGTGGTCCATCCCTACGTTGGAATTCTACTCAGGAATAAAAAGGACGACGACAGATACACACAACATGAATGAACCACAAATGAGTTGTATCAAGTGAAGGAAGCCAGATTCAAAAGGATACATACATACTGTATGGCTCCATTTATAGAACATTCTAGAAAAGGCAAAACTCCAGAGGAGGAAGACAGATGAGTGACAGCCAAGGGATGTGGCTGGGGGAGTTGACTATAAAGAGGTATGGGGACAGTTTGGGGGTGATTTTGATTACGGTGATAGCTACGTGACTGGGTTTGCCAAAATTCACAGAATTATGCACTAAAAAAGGTGAGTTTTACAGTATGTAAACTATATCTTAATTTTATTTTATTTATTTATTTAGAGGCAAGCTCTTGCTCTATTGGCCAGGCTGGAGTGCAATGGCCCAGTAATAGCTCACTGTCATCTTAAACTCCTCAGCTCAAACGATCCTCCTGCCTCAGGCTCCCAAGCAGCTGGGACTACAGGTGCATGCCACCATGCCCAGTGAATTTTTAATTTTTTGTAGAGACAGGGTCTCACTATGTTGTTCAGGCTGGTCTAGAATTTTTAGCCTCAAGTGATCCTTTCCGTCTTGTCCTCCCAAAGCACTGAGACTACAGGCGTGAGCACCATGCCCAACCTATATCTTAATTTTTTAAATTTTCAATAAAAACACAAAAAAGCTCATTCTACTTGTGATTGCTTCGATACTTTAAAAACTCTTGAACCTATACTGATCCATTATCAATAGTTTTAATTAAACATCAGTCAACTGATACAAGAGATAAAAATCAGTTTTCTTCTACATTCCCAGATCCCTCCCTCAAACCATTTCATAGTTAGTTTTCAGTCGTATAATCTGGCAGTTTCATTGCGTAATATTATAGCTAATTGATTATTTTTATATAATTTATCTGATTTTTCAAAAATTGCGGTTGCATGCTATTTTGTAACTATATTTAAAATAGGGGACAAGACGGCAAACTAGAAGCAGACTGCACAACTCTGCTCTTGCAGAGAGGATCAAAAGTGGCGAATGAATATTCACCTACGGATCAATCATCTAGGAGAGAGAACTGGAAATAATCAACAGAGTAAATAGACAACCTACAGAATGGGAGAAAATATTTGCATGCTATACATCTGACCAAGGGCTGATAACTAAACTCTATAAAGAACTCAGGCAAATCAGCAATAAAAAATCAAGCAACACTATTAAGAAGTGGGCAAAGGACATGAACAGAAACTTTTCAAAAGAAGATAGACTAATGGCCAACAAACATATGAAAAAATGCTCAACGTCTCTAATCATCAGAGAAATGCAAATCTAAACCACAATGAGATACCTCCTAACTCTTGTGAAAACGGCTTATATCAAAAAGTCCCAAAACAACAAATGTTGGTGTGGATGCGGAGAGATAGGAACACTCACACACTGCTGGTGAGACTGCAAACTAGTGCAACCTCTATGGAAAGCAGCATGGAGATACCTCAAAGAGCTCAAAGTAGACCTGCCATTTGATCCAGCAATCCCACTACTAGGTATGCACCCAAAGGAAAAAAAGACATTCTATAAAAAGACATCTGCACTTGAATGTTTATAGCAGCACAATTAACAACTGCAAAGATGTAAAAACAACCCAAGTGCCCACCAATACATGAGTGGATTAATAAAATGTGGCATGTGTATACTATGGGGTACTACTCAGCCATAAAAAAAAAAAATGGGGAACTAGTGCCTCTTGTATTAACCTGGATGGAGCTGGAGCCAATTCTTCTAAGTGAAGTATCACAAGACTGGAAAAACAAGCACCACATGTACTCACCATTAAATTGATAATAATCGGTCAACACTTACCAATTGCATATATGGAAGTAACATTCACTGGGGATTGGGCAGGTGGGACGGGGAGGAGGGGATGGGAAAACTCACACCTAATGGGTGCCATGCACACTGTCTGGGGGATGAGCACGCTCGTAACGTTGCCTCAGTCGGTGCAAAAGTAATTATGTGACCAAAGCATTTGTACCCCAGTAATATTCTGAAATAAAAAAAATTTTAAAAATTTTAAAAATTAAAAAAATAAATAATAAATTCCTGCAACAACCTTACAATAAATAAATAAATAAAATAAAGGTGATCAGAACCTCAATTGGATTTTTTAAAATAAATGAACGAGATGGTCTAAAAGTTCATAAGAAAGTAAAAACATCTGAGAATTGACAAGAAAATTTTGAAAACGGGAAAATGGCAAGGAGTTTTCCTTTCGAGACATTAGAATTTGCTACAAAGGTTCTATATACTCAAAACAATTTAGCACTGACACAGAGATAGAAAAATAAATCAATTTTTTTTTATCAAAAATAAATCAAAATAAATCAATGCAATAGTCTAGGAAAATCTCCAGACGTATATGATTACGGCATTTTAATTTAGTGGGAAAAAGGACTTAATAAACTATGCTGATATAATCGGCGATTGACCTGGAAAGAAGACAAATTCAGACTCCCTATCTTTTCTCAAACACAAAAAAAAATGCAAGTACCTAATGCGTGCGTAAAAGCTACTCAACTTCACAACTGCAAGTTTGAAAAGTCACAGTGAGCCACTGTCCACCCACCGATTGCAGTATCTGGCCCCGGCAGGAAGGCTGGCAAGCAGGCCTCCCGTCAAGTGTGATGGGAACGTAGCCGCTGCTCTCAGCTTTGCGGAAAATAATCTGACTATACTCTTGACCTGGCAATTATTTTTGAAGTTCAGCAGAAATGAGAGCATCCCTATGAAAAAGAATACAAATAAGGCTGCTTATTGCAGCCTCGTTTGTAGTGGCAACAAAACTGGATATAACCCGAAGGCTCAGAAAACGGAAACACGAAATAAATCATGGTACACACATCCCAAGGATAATGAGTCGCCTTGTAAAGGAAAGTGAGTCAGATCTATACTCACTGACTTGGAAAAATGCCCATGGTGTGGATTAAAAAGAAAAAAAAAAAGGGAGCAAGTTGCTGAGTAATGTATGTAATGTGATCCTTAAAAAAAAAAAAAAAAAATTAAACAAACAGGAAGCCAAAAGCAGCCTTATACACTGTGGCTTATAATAGCACTGAGACAGGTATGGAGGATACATACTACCCTCTTTTTAAATTTTATTTCACATTTTTAATTTAAAATATGTAGCACAAAATCTACCACCTTAAACATTTGCAAGTGTACAGTTCAACAGCGTTATTTAAATACGTTTGCACTGTTGCGCAACCACTCTCCAGAACTCTTTCATCTTGTAAAACCATAGCTCTGTATTAAGCAATAACTCCCCACTGCTCCCCTCCCCAGCCCCTGCCTACCCTCATTCTACCTTCTGTCTCTGTGAATCCAACTTCTCTAGGTGTCTTGTGTAAGTGGAATCACACAGCATTTGTCTTTTTGTGACTGGCTTATTTCCCTTAGCATAATGTCCTCGAGGTTCATCCATGGTGCAGCACGTGCCAGAACTTCCTTCTTTTTTAGGGCTGAATAATATTCCATTGTATGCAGATACCACATTTTGTTTACCCATTCATCCCCTGATGGACATGTTTTTGGCTTCCACCCTTTGGCTATTATGAGTAATGCTGCTATGAATATGGGTGTGCAAATATCTTTTTGAGACCTTGCTTTTAATGCTTTTGGATATATACCCCGAAGTGGAATTGTTGGATCTGATGACAGTTCTATTTTTAGTTTCTTAAAGAACTGCCATACTGATTTCCATGGGGCTGCACCATTTCATATTCCCACCAACAGTGCACAAGGGTTCCAATTTCTCCACGTTCTCACCGACACTTATTTTTTTATTGCAGTCACCCTAATGGGTGTGAAATGGTATCTCATAGTGGTTCTGATCTGTATTTCCCTGATAAGTGGTGTCATATGCTCATCGGCCACTTTTATTTCTTCTGTGGAGAAATGTCTGTCTACTCAAGTCCTTTGCCCATTTGTTAATTGGGTTATTAGGTTTTTGATTATTAGGCTATAAGACACACAACTTTCTTGACATAGTTTCTTGAGCAGGATGGCCCAGGATGGAAATGGACCCAGTGAAGACAAGAACTTTTCCTTTATTAATCTCTATTATTTGATTTTCTATAAAACACATGGATTGCCTTGTTGGCTGTTTTTATATACAACCCATTATAGGAAGATGACTCCACGTCTCTCGTCGCAGAGGGGAGCCCCAGGCAACCCCTATAGGTTCTTGCCCATCTCCCCTCAAACTGTCTGCTTCAAATGAAGGTTTCCCACCCCTGGTCGAAGATAGCTTTGTTTGTACTTCATTTGCATTTTCCTAACTGCACGGGAACGCAATTCAGTTGACAATTCTTCACTCTTTTTCTTATGTATAGAAAAATGTCCATGATACATGCCACAGGGGGAAAAGGAGACATTTGTTTAGATACAGATATTACAAAGAATACTAGGGGGCCGGGTGCAGTGGCAATCCTAGCACTCTGGGAGGCCGAGGCGGGCGGACCGTTTGAGCTCAGGAGTTCGAGACCAGCCTGAGCAAGAGTGAGACCCTGTCTCTACTAAAAAAAAAAACAGAAAGACATTATCTGAACAACTAAAAATATACAGAAAAAATTAGCCGAGCATGGTGGTGCATGCCTGTAGTCCCAGCTACTCGGGAGGCTGAGGCAGTAGGATCGCTTGAGCCCAGGAGTTTGAGGTTGATGTGAGCTAGGCTGACGCCACGGCACTCACTCTAGCCAGGGCAACAGGGGGAGACTCCGTCTCAAAAAAAAAAAAGAATACTAAGAACTCAAAGATAGTACATAAATGTGAGAAGCATGAAAAATGCTAAAGGTAAAAATGCCTCATTCATGCATTCATGTTAACTGGGTTCAACTTAGCCTTGTTCCCGTTGCTGGAGATGTAGCAGTAAATAAAACAGAAAAAGCTGGAAGGTGGTAAGTGCTGTACAAAATAATGCAGGGAGATGGGTAATACTTAGGTAGGAGGGTCAGGGAAACGTTCTGATACGATGAGCCTCCGTTTTGACAGGCTGTGAATTCAATGCTTCATCCATGAAGCGCAGGGTCTTTTCACTTAACAGAAATCTGACCTCAGAAGGATTCTGACAAATCTAATTATTTGTCTATCCCCAAGGGCCTAAATCCATCTTAACATCTAAATGTGTACTCATCACATTCTTTTATTTTTTAAAGTTACTTCTCGACAATAATAGCAAATCATTCTTATCACTCATTCTTATTTCATTTTTTATGCCCGTCATTGGCATAAAAATGGGCATATGAAAAATCCTTCACCTATTATTCATTTTCCCAATCCTAAAACATTCCAGCACATGTACTTTACTTAGGGGACTAAGACCTCAGATACGTATTCCAAATCTTGGCCCACAGGCCTGAGCAAAGATGGATTAATTAACTCCTCAGTTCCAGGACTTTCCGTGGAAAAACTGAGTGGTAGCTGAGCATGCAGCACTCCAGGTGGGGTGAGACACCCTCCAAGAAGGGGGTACGTGGGGTGCTGTTTGCCGGGCAGGCAGTCATGGAGGGCACCAAGTGTGGAGACACTTTTGGCAAATTTCTGCACACACCACCCTTAATGCTGATGGGAACCTGCTCCACACTTTGCAAAGGTCTTCTTTAGCTAACATGGGCCGTGTGTGTGCTGAAGACAAGCACGAACACCCCAGCGTTGCCAGCAGCCTCTGTTGAAAGCTAGGAACAGGTGGACGAAAGGAAGATTAGAAAGAAAGGAACAGTTTCTAAAGAGCTCTACCTCAGTGTGTTAATGTGGCAATAATTATGATTCCTGGTCTTTCATCCTATCTGATTAGAGGGTAAAAGGACGAATTTAGAGATCCTCTTACTTATTCACGGGAACTTCTGTGAAACAGCCAGAGACAGGGCATATCATGCTTTTATTTATAGTTGAGAAAAATAAAGGGCTGTCTGAGCCAGGGGCAGAGTCAGGCCACCTGTCTCCTAGGAGAGCTCTCATATCCGCCCACCTCAGGAGCGAACATAATATGACCGACCGAATTCTGTTTCCATTTATCTTAAAGACAGTGTCTGGGAACTACTGGTACGTGATAAGGCCCAGGCCCTCAAGGGTATGGGCTGCCTCTCAGGACCCCTTTGAAATAATGCTGGAATGAGTCAAAGCAGGAGAAATCTGTATCCACCCTAGAAACCAAACCAAAGCACTCTCCACATGCTGGAGCCTTGAAGAGAT
>RJWJ010046946.1:0-11163 GCA_004363605.1 Indri indri
CATTCTCCACACAGAAGCCTGTGTGATCTTTTAAAAATATACATCAGATGATATAATTTATCTACTTAAAGTCTTCCAATTTTTTTCCATTGCATTTAAAATGAAATTTAAACTGTTTACTATGACCTGCAAAAAGATCAGGAGGCCCCTTAAATAATCAAGCCTTTGATTATCTTTTCAGAATATCTCACACTGTTAGCTTTCCTCATTGTGTTGTAGCCACACTTTCTGTCTCTCAGAGAGTCCAATGTCATTTTAGCCCTATGTTCTGTGTGTTAACTCTTCCCTTTTACTGGAATCATTTTTCCCTGACATATTTCACAGCTGTTCTTTCCTGTGGTTTGTGTCTCAGTGGCATCTATAACCACCCACTGTAAAGTAACCAATAACTTACTGTCAATCACACCATCATGTTTATTTTCTGCATAGCACTTATCACTATCTTAAATTGTTTATTTGCTTATTTTTTATTTCTCATATCCCTGATTAGAATATAAACCTCATGAAATCAGAGACCTTTGGGTCTTACTGTTTCTTTCACGTAGAAGAGTGTTTCACTTACTATTGGTACCAGTTTGTTATTTGTTGAGTAAGTAATTAAAAACAGGATCTTGAGAATCGTAGAAAGCTAGGTTTGAGTTCTTACTCTTCCATTCCCTATTACTGTGACCCTGAGAAAATCACTTTGACTTTTTGAGACTTGGTTTCCTCAGCTATAAAGTGAGGATAATAATTTTTTTTGCATTGTTATTGTGAAGCATAAATGAGAACATGCAGCTGAGATCCTTAATATGGCAGGTACCCCAAATGTAGAAAGTACATGATAATGATGGTTTATATTCATATCATTATAATTACTACCATTATTCTATTATCATTATTACCTCAGCACCTGAGGTATTACTTCATCATTATTTTCACTACTTTGGCTTGAGGATCATGTGTTTTAAAATGTGAATGCTAAGCTCTGAGCAAGTAAGGGTTTTAGCCTAGACAGATCAAGACTTAAGAGGACTGTTGTTGCTGAAGGAAAGGTTAAATGACCCACATACACTCTGAATAACTCTAAAATTATTAGAGTTATTTTTCACTATGTCACACAGTCAGTTAGCTGTTGGTATATAATAAACCACTTTAAAACTTCGTGCCTTAAAATAGAAACCACTTAATTAGTTCATGCTTATATGGCTTCATAATTTTGGCTGGATTCAGTTAGTGGTTCTTCTGCTGTTTTGGACTGGGTTCACTCATGCACCTGTGGTCAGTGCTGGTCAGATAGACAGCTCTGCTTCAGGGTTTGACTGGTTACCAGTTGGAGAGACAGTGGCCTCTCATTCTCCAGCTGACTGGCCTGGGTTTATTCACATGCTAATAGCAGGTTACGAGAACAGCAAGAGTGGATGCTACAGGACTTCTTAAAGCCTAGGTATCTAATTAGCACACTGTGACTTCTTCCATGTTCTACTGGTCAAAGCCAGTCACAAGGGTAAAGATTCAAAGAGTGGAGAAATCAACTTCACTTACTAATGAAAGTTGATTCAAAGTATTGTGGCTATTTTTGCAATCTACCATAATCAAATTGCCTGAGTATAGTATGGGAGATGTTAGTGAGCATAGTAATATCTGGAGTCATTAGCTCCTGACATTCCTCAAGCAATGTCAGACAGGGCACTTGTAACCGATCCCATCTGCTTGGTAGAAGTCCTTCCATACGGCTTTGGAGTAAATCCCCCCACCCACAATCTACCTTTGGCTTCACTGGCTCATGTTCTACACATTTTACCCAGAGGCTTATGTACTCATCATCTCTACCAGAGATGTAAAAACTTTCATGTACTTTTATCTCATCTAATATCACCTGTCCTCTGTTCTATTCCTTCAGGGCTCAATTAGACAGCCACTGCTTAGCTAATAATCAATTTATTCAATTATAGTACTAACTACTGATGATTTCCCCTCTTGGGACAAATCAGCAATTTTGTTTTGGTCTTCAATTTCTGAAGTATGCCAAAGGGTAGAATTTCAGGGACAGTGACTGGGGCAGAGAAAGAAAAATGTGAGACAAAAGGGGGGTATATATTTAACTTGAGAATCAAGTACATATTCTTTCTATGCACAAAGTTAACTTTATTTCCCAGAGTCCAACAATTGTGGCAGTGGTATTAAGACTCTGAAGTAATAATGGCTCTTGTTACAAAAAGCTTCTGTCATCTTCTCAAAGAGCCCTAGGATACACACATGGCTCTCTATGTGAACCATGTGCATATGTATCTCTAAAACATCTGGTGAATCCAGTATCCAAATTAGTCAAACTGATGATTTGGCATCCTATAGACCAAATATCTAAACAATCAACAAAACAGATTGAAATGACCAGGGTTCAAGATGTAATGTGAAGAGACCAACTGGGCTAGGGGAGATGGTTGGTTGACAGGTTGGAGCTGGCTGGCTGGCTGCCTGAAACAGATGGCGGCCCCACTGGTGCATGGCCTTCTTCCCACAGGCAATAGTGCATGCAGTGGCTGTGGACAGAGGCCTCCTTTTCAGTCATACTGCCAGTGTCAGCTGGCTGGCTTTCACCAGCCAAAGCAGCATTGCATGTAAGCACAAGCTGTCTCCTCAGAGGGTTCAGCTGAAGGGTTCATAGTGAGTGGGTAGGCATCCTTCTCATGAATGTAACACATCCTAAACCCCAATATAAAGAGACACTTTCACATAAACTATCTCATTATAATAAAATATTATTTTATTTTTATCAACATATCATAAATGAGAAAATTAAAGCAAACTTACTGACTTGCCCAAGGTCACTTAGAAAATATCTGAGCCAGGCCAAGCATCTAGATATCCTAAGTCTGAGATCCTATTTTCTGTGCAAGGATGAGGAAGTTTGGCTATAGGAGTTACAGCAGTGAATAAATGGGGAATGCAATTATTGATATCCAACATTGAAACCATAATAAGGAGGGTGATCAGAAAAGACACCAAGACAATGGTCCATGATCATTTGGAATGGGGTGTATTGGAGGTATGATCTCTCCCTTGATTGAGAGATTTTCCAACTTTGATGGTTATATAATTTCAAGAAGTGAGGAAGAACAAGATACAGTCAGTCACGTATAGCCTAAGCAAACTCGTCAAAAATGATGGAAAAAAAGTTATTCTCTTTGGTTGCCCAGAATATTTTTGTTTCCTGAAACAGGATAAAGTCTCTTTGTCTGATGGATTAAAGATGGCCACAAATTCTTTGTAATGCTCTCCTTGAGAACTAGAGTTTATTTCTCCTTCCATTGTATCTGTCCTGGTCCTGTGACTACTTGTTGTCACTAGAAGGAGGAAGTGATATTATACCAGCTCCAGGCATCCCCTTTCAAAGGGCAGAAACATTTGCTTCCTCCCTTTTAGAATATTTTTTCTTGAGATGCTTTCTCTTTGAACCCTGTTGCTATGGTATGAGAAGCCCAAGCCACAGAGAATTTGTATGTCTAAGCCCAACACTCCAACTTAGCTTCTAGCCACCTGTGAGTATCAACTGCTAGCCATGTGAGTGAACAATCTTTGGCATTCTAATCAAATCAAAGTCCTAAATGGCTATAATTCCTGTCAACATTGCATACAGCAGAAAACCACTCAGCTGAGCCCAGACGACCCAAATAATCATAGAAATGGTTCTTCTTTTAAAACAACAACATTTAGGGTGGTTAGTTATTCAAGAACAGATATCCAAAACAGAAATTAGTGCCTAGAAGTATCATGCTATTTTAGGAAAAGTGTAAATATTTGGTACTCGCTTTAGAACTAAGAGGTAGGTACTTTCTCAAAGAAACTGTGAGAAAAGGTGGGAAAAGCAAAAAGAAAATTCTTATTTGAAGCCAAAGAAAAAGGTTACTCATGTTATGAAAGCCTGGCAACACTGTCACCCAAGGTAGCATAGAGAATAGAAAAATACCTAATGAACTTGTGGGTTTAGCTTTCAGAGCACCACCAGTAAAACATGGTCTAAATGTTAAGTTTCAAAAGTGCGTCTGTATACTCTTTTTTAGGATCTTACATTTAAGGCAATTCCTATCAGCTAGGCAATAAGGCTTCTAATTCTCTAAAGGGCATTCACATTAGACCATTTCTAGACTAAACCCTAGGAAATAAGAGTTCTGAGACTCTCAAGGGTGTTTTTCCATAACACTCTGATTCCCAGCCCACTCAAGGTGAGAAGGGATTGTGCTCAAAACGATTTGTGGATTCATAATTTTGGTTAATAGGTTAATGTTGACTTCGATTTATGAAGTGATTTATAAATCAATACACAGGAAACTCATACAATTTTTAAGGGATTTTGTAAACTTATAATTAAAGGGACAGAGATAGTTTAAATGAAAGATGTTGGGGCCTCCAACTTCCTTTGTGCAGGAAGAAGGCTGAGCACTCTAATTAAATGCAAGCATGAGGCATTTCTTGTAGAAAAGGGAGGATGGCATAGAAAGAAGAGCCAAGAACCCAGAGAACAGAGCTAAGAGACATGGAGAACCACTCCCAAGGTACATGCCACTAATAACATAATTGCCAATATGTGCCCCACTTGATTTCAGAATTGCTATGGACCATTGATAGGGTTCCTATTTTCCAACTCTCTTTCTTGTGTGGGACAGAGTGGTGTGCAAGAGCCATTTGTTAAATGTTCAAGAATTTTGCAAGCTGGTTGACAGCACACTGACAGATTAAAATTGGCTGTGGTGGGAGTATTTACCCCATGGAAATCAACGAATGCCTGTGATTGAGTTTATCTTGTAACTCATGTTTTCTAAATGCTGTGTAAGAGGCATTCATTTGTATCTGGCTCTTTTGGCCTTTCTGAGACATTCTCTGACTTCATTCTCTATCATGTTTACAGAATATCAGCAAAGATTGTACCAATTCAGCCCTTCTGCCTCAAGATTGTCCTACAAATCATGAAAAGTCAACCTCAACTGCTTCCCTGCCAACCCATAAAAAGTGTTAGGACTCAAACATGTTTATCCATCACCTCCACCTGTAGCATTTCACATATTGCTCGGCACTTAGTAAGTGTTTGACTTGAAAGGATTTCATGCAAAATTATTCTATCTCTTTTCTTCAGTATCTTAAGCAACTGTCGAGATAGACTCATTCATCACTTGGTGTTCAGCAAACATTCATCAACTTTCTTAACCTGTGCAAGGCATTGTGTTAGGCACAAAGTTGAGACAGAAATATATAGTGAATACATTGAAATTCACTTGGTACTCTTGGAAAAAAATAACATAAGTTTGAATGAAAATAGAAACATGTCTGTACAAGCAAAAATAAATGCAACAACATTGACATTAATAAACAGTGATATGAAACAGAAAAGTAGTATGCTTGCTTTTGAAAATTTTTTGAAAAGTTTACTAGCAAAAGCATGTACATGACCACCATATAAGCATACACACAAGCACACACATATATACACATTGTATACAACTTTCCCTGAATTATGAGAGAATGACTAAAGAGTTGTTGTTCAGGCTGAAAAAGTTGAAGAAATTGTTTGCCCATCAATAACTCAAAACCTAAAAGGAAAAATCATACTTCAGAGTTGACAGCTAACTGGAACTCTGTGAGAGACCATCTCCTACGAAGCCCCAAGATGGAAAATCAGGGGGAAGAAAAGGAATATAAATTGCATGAGCTCAGGAAAAATTGCTTCTGAATTGTGGCTCTTAACTTCGTCAGGTAGTGTAATAGTTCACATCCACATTCAAGCAGGCCTTTCTATCTCTATGTAATCTTAATCTATTGAACTCACCCTCTTTTAAATTTCCTGACAATTCAGTTTAAATTTCCTTCCAGAAGTTTTTCTTAACTTACTTCATCCTATATGAAGCACACCTATTTTAAAACATTAATGATGCTTACATACATGTGAACTTTGTTTATTTTTGTGATAATACATTATGACTCATTATATTCACTAGTGCCAGATACCATTTACATATAGTAACTGACTTAATCTCCCTCCAAATTCTATAATTTTAACAAATGCAGAAACTAAAGCAAAGATGAGTTATGTAACTTAACCAGAGTTTTCTATCAGGGTAAATTCTAATAAAGATTACAATAATTACCATCATTAAATGAGACTCCACTTAGTGACAAATCATTTTATTACCAAAAGTTAAATAAGGTAGCCGAAGATCTAAGAGGTTAAGTAGTTTTTTCCAGGATCATGCTGATGGGGAGCAATGAAGCCTAGATTTAAGTGCAGGCCTGTCCTAATAAGCTGTGGAGGCTCTGAGGAACAGTTATCGCATCTTCCATATTATAATCTGCATTAGATGGTTACTACATGTGAATGAATGAATGAGAACACAATGAAGGGCTATTTTGGGGAGGACATAAGAGGTAGATGTACGTAACTGCTGATGTTTTGGCAAAGTTAACCTTTGTGATCTCTCGTTTTATGAGATTTCTTGAGAAAACTAAAATTAAGAGATATGAACAGCAGAACTCCTGTTTGATTGCCTGGGATAAAATGCCTTAAGGCCAGAGCTTAACAAATGTGACAGTGCCTCCAATTTGCAGCCAAGTGAAAATATAATATGCCAGGCCTTTGGGACATCCTAGTAGTGGGCTTTTAAAACTCAGTGAAGATCAGTTTTTATTTTTAAATTTTTGTGTGTGTAACGATGCATTCTGGAACACAGAACGTATGTCTACAGCAATACAAATCATACTTCTCCATGTAAAGATCTCCTTACTTATTATGCATGAGTGACTGTGTTATTGGTTTGAGCTCCTCTTTGGTTTTTCCAGCCATGTGTTATGTTGCAGGTGGAATGAAATTCCTGCCATTTGTGCCAACACAGGTGAACCTGGAGGACATTCTGCTAAGTGAAATAAGCCAGACGCAGAAAGACGAGTACTGTGAGACCTCACTTACGTGTGTAATCTATAATAATCAAAACTCATAGAAGCAGAGACTAGAATGGTGGTTTCCAGGGGTTGGGGGAAGGGAGAAATCATGAGATGTTGTTCAAATGGTACAAAGTTTCATTTATGCAGGATGAATAAGTTTCAGAGATCTAAGGTACAAAATGACAACTGTAGTTAATAATACTGTATTGCATACTAGCAATTTGATAAGACAGTAGATCTTAAGTGTTAGGACACACACACCCACACCCACACATATGCACACACCATCAGATTATAGTTTTCCTCCCATTTGGCTAAAGAAATATGAATATTACTCTTTGTAGCCCAGACTAACCTTAATTTGTCACCTGAGTCTTAATCCCATCCTTGGCCTGAGTTCCTCACCAATCTCCTTGCTTGAACACACATCCCTGCTGCTTCTTCTCACTGACTCCGTACCTTTCAGCCTGCCTTTCTTTCTCTCTTCAATGATCATCGTGGATATGACTTTTGGCCCTGCTGATTTCCAGAATCTGACAGTTCCTTTTCTCTTACTCAACTTTCAAATCTGGCTCATTATGTTTAAAGTAGTCTATTGGTTGCCGGAAGCCTGAGACACTCATAGGCACAGGCCTCTGCCTCTGAAATACTGAACTAAATTGACTTTAGGGAAATTGGAGGAGAAACTAGAAATTTAGTGTCTAGTGTTGATTAAAAAATAAATAACTCATATTACATACCTTGGGCAGGGACCAAGCATGAGCTGCACACGAAATCATAAAAGCAGGTAGGCATTCAAATTATACGTTCTTAGAGACAATACCCAGTTGTCATAGCCTATAATTGGACTGTAAGAATTCACCTATCAATTTTTGAAAAATATCCTTTCCTAAACTTAAGCATTTACAGGTACTCCCTCCTAAGTAAGTAAAAGTGGGTACTCTTTGCTATTGAACATTTGCTGCCTGTATCAGAATTTGACAGTAAAAACCTTTGACTCTCGTTGTCTATTAGCTTGTCCAACCTTTGAAAAGTGTATAAATATATATGCCACTAAGAAAAGAAACAGTTTCATATTAACTTTAAACAAGGCAACCAAAGTGGAAAATAAAGGCAAAAAAAAAAAAAAAAAAAAGCCCAAACTCATAAAATAATCTCAATAATCTGTTCCCCAGTTGGTTCCTCAGTTCTGGGAGTGCTCCATCTGCATTGATTTTTGTAAAATTTTATTTTAAAAGTAATATACTGACATCAATAAAGGTAAATATTTTTATATTAAGTAAAGATTGTCCTACCATTTTAATACAACACCTGTGATCACTTTTTCCTGAATTGAATCTCAACCAATATTATGAATGTCTCAGTCCTAAAAAAAACCTTTAGAGTTTAAACATAAAAACAACCCTCATCCATAATACCCTAAAGCGTGATCATCTGCCTGTTGTGTTCTTTAATTCATAGCCACACTGATGGTGAGATTGGTTCCTGATTTAACAGGAAGTACATGAAAGGACTAGTAGACATGAATCCTGTTAATCTGTCTTCCAAGCTTGGCTGTTTCTCAACTTGCTTTACTACCTTGGGTAAATCCTCTCACTCTGTTTCCTCATTGATTGCTAAGAAACCTTATAACTATAAAATAAAAATAAAACAACAGACACATACACAAACATGAATAAACCCTGTGCTATATGTATGATGGAAATACACTAATCAGTACATAATCACAGGGATTCAGGGGTAACAAGGGAAAAGATTAAAAAGAGGCCCAGCAAAAGCAAAATATTATCTACTCACGATCTTCTGTGGTAAGCTCCTGCCCATTATATATCCACTGCTCCCAGCTCTGGTCTTGCATTGGTACTCTGTGATTCAGGAATTGACATACCCCTTCTAAAACATAGTATTCCTAGCTCCCACCTCAGTCCTATGCTACAGTACCTCTGTATAGTTACTTTTAGGTGCTATTTCAACTAAAATTATTCATGATTTTATATTTTCATTTTGGTACTCACAGCACAAAAGGACACTATCTGTTATTTGATCCCAGGAAAAACACTTTGCCTTGGGGTCTTCCAGCGACAGGTTCTTCCAAGTTCTGTCAGTACTTTTCCTGGTAGTTCATATATTTCGAATCACTTGGTTAATGGTGTGAAGTGAAGGATGGGGGAAATGACAAATCTGGTTCAATTACCAGTATGGGTTTGAGGGAGGGAGAGGAGTGGACTTCCATCCCCATAACCCATCCTGGATGCTGGAGATGGTCGCCCACAGCTGCTCCTGAGGCCAGCCGCAGCAGCGAGCAAACATTGTTTGGAGCCAGTTTTTTATCAAGACTAAGTCACTAGGCTGATGGAATATAGCTTCTTGGAGATAAATTATGCTTTTAATTTTGCAAATGCATCTGAGCTGCAAAGGCACACACATCTAGATGTAAAATTAAGAGCAATGCCTTAGATTAGGAAGCCTCCTGATTTGCATTCTGCTGAGTAAGACCAGTGGGCTTAGAGAGCTCTGAGTCCCTCATTTTCTGGTGTTTAACTTTCTATGTCTCAGTGACTGTGCTGTTGTGTTTTATTGTCTGTATTCACAATAGAAACATGTTTATTTTCTTTTAATTAAAATATTTTTAAATCAGTAATATAAAGAACTGTAGCTCAAGAAATTTTTATTCTGCCAATATGTGCTGGGGCTAGGAAGCCGAGTTGTAAGAATATTTACATGGTACCATGTGTCTCCCAAATCATATGTTTGATTTTCCTGAAGATCCACAAGATCCACAGCAGGAAATAAAGTATCAAATTTAAAGTGTATTTAATTTTTGGTTGCTATTAAAAATAAGCTTAAGCATTTAAAATGTTAAAGAACTGCCTTGGTAGGAAATGGAAATGGATAGAAGTCAATTCTCTTCCTTTCTCAGCTCCCATAATTTCTTCCTTTTTGAATGAAGGGGTGAAAAATCAAAATAAAAGCCATACTTAAATGCACACATTTGTATGTTCATGTATAAATTTACCATATTTACACAGTAAATGCACATGCATAGCATTCATTCACATAGGCATAGGACACCAAATCCATGTACTTGTTCATATCCCTATACCCCACACAAATAGAAACCCTCAGGCATGAAGTTATATATACACATTCATTAACGTAAGCTATGAAACATTCCTTTTAATGCAAATGCCCAAGCCCAATCCCAAAAACCCATTTATGGGAATTCTAATCCAAACCCATTAATTCTTACCATAATATTAACTACAAAGTCCTCACTCTTCCCACTTATTCAACCAGTATTTCTTCCCCCTGGAATTAGTATATGTTATTTGCTGTCTGAATTCCAGTGCACATTTGACTGCTGTCAGGAAGCCATTTCTCACTAACACAAGTAACCAGTCATATGATAAGCTTCTCCAAAAACTGGACAAAAGTCAGCTAAAGACTGTCTCATAAACCATAAATCATGACTGTGTTAAAGAATTTTTTCTAGGACAGCAGGGAGTCAACCTCTGCCTGTTAGTTTTTAATTGAATAAAACAAATGATGCTGAAACCCTCCCTGGAAGTGTCCAATTCCTTTTAGGTGCTGATTATAAATGTTCTTCTTTCTTCTCGGCTTGTCTACTACCCTTTGATTTTGTCTGCTTTCTGGGTTGCATCGAGGTTTGTGAATATCCACATAATTCAGTTTTATGGTGTCTTGAGGTAGAAGAGTTGTAGGAGTAGAAATTGGGAATTTTGATCCTGTAATAAAAACTGACCTTATTTATTTCTGTCACCTATCAAATTCATTTACTTAATGAATGCTTGTTAGAGTGTCAGTCTCCGGTAGGTACCTCACAGTTAAGCTGTAGAGATACAATGTGGGCAGAAATAGTCATGGTTTCTGTCCTTACACGGTACACAGTCTAGGAGAGAAAGAGAAATGAACGAAATAAATAAGCACAGAAATAAATGTAATGCTACAACAGAAAATGTTTTTTGAAAGAAACTAATTCCAAAGGAATTTGACTAATTTGAGGTTTTAAAATGACCTTCCTTGGATATGTGACATTTGAACTCACACCTGAAGAATAAGTAAGTTATGAGGCGATTTGAAAATAGAAAATACAAAGGTTTGCTCGTAAAGATTTATTCTACTGAATATTATATTAATATTTATATTATACAATGTAGCCCCCATCAGAATGGGGGCTACACATGATCAGGACTTTGTTTTATTTCCTGCTTAACCTCAGCAGAGTCTGCT
>RJWJ010046947.1:0-11156 GCA_004363605.1 Indri indri
TTTGGATTTGAAGATGAAAACTCACAGGGTAAGGATGATCCATTGCTAATCTATGTAGATGAAAAATCAATGGCTAGGAATGGAGTCAACATCCTTTATAAATGTGAGTTTTTTGTTGTCTTAGCTCAGGCTGTTATAACAAATACCACAGAATCAGTGACTTAAGTAACAGAAATTTATTTGCTCACAGACTGGAAGTTCAATATCAGGGTGCAAGTATGGTCAGTTTCTGGTGAGAGCTCTCTTCCTGGCTTGCAGACGGTGCCTTCTTGCTGTGTGCTCACATGGCCTTTCTTTGGCATGTGCACATAGAGACCTCTCTTTTTCTCTTTTTGTAAGGTCACCTTATCTGATTAGGATTCCTCCTCATCGATTTCATTTAACCTTAATTACCTCTTAAAAGTTCTATATCCAAAACACAGTCACGTTGGGGGTTAAGGCTTCAACATATAAATTTGGGGCAGGGGGACACAATTCGGTCTATAGCATATGTAGGCACATCTTTCATACTCTTCCCCTTGACATGGTCCCGAAGCCCTCAATAGGTTTTTGAAGGGAAGAGAATAGATGGAATAAGTCTGAAGAGAATAGGTGGAAATTAAGGGTGGAATCTGAAGACAAGTGCAATCAATCATCAAAAAGGACAGAGACAGAATTGCAGCTGCCTGAATGTCTGCCTGAAGTTTTGGGAAAAAAATGTGTCTGAAGAAATAATAGAGATAATATCATAGATGTTCAGTGAAGAGAAACGTGCAGAGACAGCAGAAAGAAAAATCTATCAAGGTGAAAAGTGAGCAAGACTGTATTCCGCCAGCAGCATTGAATAAAAGCAGACTTTCAGAGAAAACTCCTGCACTTCCAGAAAAGATTCATTCAGCTCCTCAGCTCAAGGAGCCTCTGTGCCTCTCGTTCCTCCACTACGTGTCTCCTCCTATACTACATAAAGCCCATTGCACTGCTCAGTAATTCCTTCATTACAAAAAGGACAAGGAAAGGAAAGAGAGGATGAGAGGAATAATGTCAAGTCCTTCATGATAGTTCCAGGCATGGAACTAAATAAATTTCATTACTTTCTGTTAACCAGGACAAAGACAAAAGCTAAGAGAAAGAGGTTTTCTTCTTGGTGTCCCTCAGATATTGTGCCTGATGGAGTCCAGGAATGGACTCACATTACCTATTGCTTGTAGGCTTCTTGGCATTACATGCCACTCATCCAATTGAACCTCTTTGGGGCTCAAACAGCCATGGTAGGATATGTCAGTTTCTCTAGGAGTCATTTGATTTTTTGGCATTCTAGCTCCTGGGCCTTCCTCACTCCCTTTAGGTGGCTTAGCACCATGGAAAGTCTGGCCTCATTCATACTTTTTTTTAAATGTTTTAACTAGGGGTACATGCATATGATAAAAAAAAATTAAAATACCCCCAAGTCCTCCTAGATCCTTTCCCCATAAATAACCACAGCTCCATGTGTATCTGTGTAGAGAAACTTTATACTTTGAGGTACTTAATAATCAAAACAAATGACTGCATATTATATGCAGTGATACAGCAGTCTATGCCTATAGATAGTGAATGTATGTAGACATATATAACCATCTATTTCAGTGTTGCTGTAATCTGTTTGACTATTATAAAGAGATTCACCAAGGTGAATTACAGTAAGGTTATAGCTATGAATCAATTTGACATTTTCAAAGTGCTAGACAAATATGTTATCATTTGTTCTTTGTTTTTATTAACAGGATTAAAATTTCATTTTAAAGGGTGAGGGTGATGTCACCAAGATGGTGGAATAGAAGGTAACCTGCTCATATCCACCCACAACAACAAGAATTCTTCCCCCATCCACAGTCAAAAGTATCTCTGGAGGAGCCTCAAAATTTGTGTAGGAGTTTGTGAAACTCACTAAAGTCCAAGACCAAGGAAGAGCATTTCGAGAGTGCAGATATTCAGTTGGCTGACCTGTCCCATCAAGTTTGTTTCTGGGTTCAAGCCTGGAAACTGCCCAGTTTCCCAAGGGGCTTGGCTACAGTCCCATTTGGCCTTGATCCTGCAACCAAAACCATCTGCCAAGGAGTGCAGAAGGAATTGCTCACACTAGTGCCTTAGCAGAAAGGCTCATCTGCCTGCTGACATCAGTCTCGTTAGTAAACCTGAAAGTGGTCCTGTGGTGCTGCTGTAGCCTTCCACAGCTGAGGTCTCAGCTCAGAGCCACTTGCACAAACATCCAGTGGGAGACTTTCCCATATCTCACAGCCTAGGAGTCTGAGCCTCTCTGACAGGCTCGTAAACCTCCACTACGCAGCAGAGCCCCAGGGGCCCAGTCTCAGCTCTGGCCCCTGATGCTGCACTCTATAAAGTATCCCATCTCTGCTAAGATATGCTGGGAGATGCATACCTGTCTGGGCCAATGAGACAAACTCTTCAGTCTCTTTCCCACAACAAATCCTGAGGTATCTCAGTCTCAGCTCTGGCCCCTCTTGCTGCAGTCAGGGAATTATCTTGTCTGTACAGGGTATTCCTGAGAGATGTGAGCCCCTCTGAACCAGTAAGACAGGGCTCTTCAGCTTTCATCCAACAGCAGATCCTGAGGGTGCCCAGTCTCAGTTTTGGTCCCTTTCACTGGAGTCAGAGAACTATCCTATCTGTGCAGGAACTTGCTGGGTGAAATACACCTTTCTGAACTGAGATCAGGCTCTCCAGCCTCTGTCTCACAGCAGATCGTGAGGGGGAGGCCACTCTCAGCTGTAGTCCCACCTCCTGCAGTCAGGGAACTATTCCATCTGTGCAGAAACCTGCTGGGAGATGCATAACCATCTGAGCCAATGTGACAATCACACCAGCCTTGTTCCCACAGCAGATCCAAAAAGGGCCCAGTTTCAACTCCAGCCCATCTCATTGTAGTCAAGGACCCAACCCACCTGAGTAGAGACCTGGGAGGCATACCCATCTGGCCACCAAACAGTCTTCTGGACTGAGGTCCTTGGCCAGCATTCCCACATAGCCCAAGTACCCTCCTTGGGTCTTTCCTAGGTCCAATTAGGCAAGAAAGTCATGTCAATCTTCGAACTCTCACAAGACCCGTGGCAAGCCTAGGCTTAGAGCATCCTCTACAGCTGAGATGGCTGCAATAGTCACAGTCTCAGGGAACACAACAGTCAATCAGCTTAGAATCCCAAGAAGGCCCTCTGAAGAAAAACAGTCACAAACAAAACCAGACTGCAAAGACTGAAATAAATACTTAATCCCTCAGTGCACAGACATCATCACACATCTTCAACTATCAGAAACATTCAGGGAAATGTAACATCACCAAATAGACAAAATAAGGCACCAGAGACTGACCCTAAACTGACGGAGATATGTGATCTCTCAAATAAAGAATTCAAAACAGCTATTTTAAGGAAGTTCAATGAACTTCAATAAAACACAGAGAATCAACTCAGAAATTCATCAGAGATATTGAAATTTTTCAAAAATTACAAAGAAATTTTGATGAGAAATACAATAAATGAAAAATGCAATAAAGGGCATCAACAGCATAATTGATCAAATAGAAGAAAAAGATCAGCGAGTTCAAAGACAGATTATTTGAAAATACACAGTCAGCAGGAAAAAAAGCTTTTTTTATTTTCAAAAAATGAGAAGGAATGAACAAAGCTCATGGGATCTATGGGACAACATCAAAAAAAGCAAAGATTTGTATTATTGGAGTTAAAAAGAGAATTGAGAAAAACAAAGGGGTAGAAAGTTTATTTAAAGAAATAATAATAAAAACCTTCCCAAACTTGGAGAAAGATATAAATATTCAGGTGCAGAAAGATCAAAAATCATCAATAAGATTCAACTAATATAAGAATACCTTAAGACATATCATAATAAAACTTGCAAAGGTCAAAGAAAAGAAACAAATTTAACATAAAAGGGAGATTCAATACACCTGGCAGCATACTTCTCAGCAGAAACTTACAGGCCAAGAGGGAGTGAGATGATATATTCACAGGGCTGAAGGAAAAAATATTGCCAGCCAGTAATACTGTACCCAACATCAATCCTTCAGAAATAAAGAAGAGATGAAGAATTTCCCAGACAAATGAAAGCTCAGGGAATTTATCACTACCAGATCTATCATACTAGAAATGCTAAAGGGAATTCCTCAAACAAAAAGAAAAGGACATGAACATGATTGTTATTCTAATATTGTAGTCATGATGTTTAAACCACTTATATCTTTAGTAAGAAGACTGAATGATAAAAGTATTAAAAATAATAACTACAACAATTTGTTAAGAGATAGGCAATAAAAAATGTAAATTGTGACATCAAAAGTTCAAAATGTGGGGGAGAAGAGAGTTAATGTTTACAGGGTTTTTTTAGTTTGTTTCTTTTCATTTTTGTGATTAAAGATTTAAGTTCTATTAGTTTTAAATACTTGATGTATAGGATGTATTCTGTAAGCCTTATGGTAAACAAAAAGCAAAAATCTATAATAGATAAAATAAAAAGCAACAAATTAAAACATACTACCAGAAAAACTTTCTTAACCACAAAGGAAAACATTAGTAAAAAAAAGAAAGAGAGAGAGGAGCTACACAACAACTAGAAAACAAATAAAAAAATGACAGTAGTGAGGCCTTACCTATCAATAATAGCATTAAATGTAAATGGACTAAATTCTCTAATTAATAGAAAGAGTGGCTAAATGACTGTTTTAAAAGACCCAAATATATGTTGCCTACAAAAACCTCACTTCACCTATAAAGATGCACATAGACTAAAAGTGAAGGCATGTAAAAAGATATTCCATGCAAATGGCAACCAACAAAAAGCAAGAGTCCATGTACTTATATCAGATAAAATAGACTTTAAGTAAAAAACTGTAAAAAGAGACAAAGAAGGTCATTATATAACTATAAAATATTTAGTCAAGTAAGAGAATATAACAATAATAAATATGTATGCACTTGATACTGGAGCACTCAAATATATAAAGCAAATAGTAATAGATCTAAAGGCAGAGAGAGACCACAATATAATAATAGTAGAGAACTCCAACACTCCACTTTCACTAAAGGACAGATCATATAGGTAGAAACTTAACCAAAAAAATTGGAGTTAAACTACACACTAGACCAAATGTGCCCCCCCCAAAAAAAAACAGTTACAGAACATTCCATCCAACACTTGCAAAATACACATTCTATTCATCCGCCCATGTAACATCCTCCAGGATAGAACGTATGTTAGCTACAAAACAAGTCTAAACAAATTGTGAAAGATGAAATCATATCACGTACATTTTCTGATCACAATGAAATAAAACTAGAAATAAACAAAAAGATGAAATTTCAAAACCGTACAAATGCACAGAAATTAAACAACACACTTCTGAATGACCACTGGTCAATGAAGAAATTAAGAATGAAATTTAAAAATTTCTCAAAACAAACAAAAATGGAAACACAACAAACCAAAACCTAGAGGATACAGAAAAAGTGGTACTAAGAGGGAAGTTAACAGCAATAAATGCCTACATCAAAAAAAACCCAGAAAGACTCCAACTAAACAACCTAGCAATGCACCTCAAGGAACAAGAAAAGCAAGAAGAAACCAAACCCCAAATTAGTATAAGGAAAGAAATAATGAATATCGGAGCAAAAATAAATGAAATTTTAACTAAAAAATAAAAAAGATCACCAATTTTTTTTTAAAAAAAGATAAACAAAATCAACAAAACTTCAGTTGAACTAATTAAGAAAAAAAGAGAGAAAACCCAAATAAAAAAGATCAGAGACAGAAAAACTGCTGATACTACAGAAACTATTATGAACAAGGAAGGAGTCAAAGCAGGCTTTTGTTGATAACAAGTTAGAAAACCTAAAAGAAATGGATAAATTTCTGGACACATACAACCTATCAAGATTGAGCCATGAAGAAGTAGGAAACCTGAACAGACAGATAACAAGTAATGAAATTAAAGCAGTAATAAAAAGTCTCCCATTAAAGAAAAGCCCATGACCTAATGGATTCACTTCTGAATTCTACCAAACATTTAAAGAAGAACTAATGCCAATTCTACTCAAACTATTTCAAAAAAATAAAAAGGAAGGAATAATTCCAACTTTATTCTATCAAGTCAGTAGAATCCTGACATTAAAACCAAAGATACAACAAAAAAAGAAAATTACAGGCCAATATCCCTGATGAACATAGGTGTAAAAATCCTCAACAAATACTAGCAGAACAAATTCAACAACACATTAAAAAGATCATTCACCATGATCAAATGGGATTCATCCCAGGGATGCAAGGATGGTTCACCATGTGCAAATCAATAAATGTGATGCATCATATCAACTAAACAAAGTACAAAAACCATATGAGCATTTCAATAGATGCTGGAAAAGCATGCAATAAAATTCAATATCCATTCATGATTTTTAAAAACCCTGAAAAAAATGGGTATGGAACAAATATTTTAACATGATAAAGGCCATATATGACAAGCCCACAGCTAACGTCATAGTGAATGGGGGAAAAGAAAGCCTCTCCCCTAAGATTTAGAACAAGATAGGATGGCAACTTTTACCGTTTTTATTCCCTATGGCACTGAAAGTCCTAGGCAGGCAGCACAATTAGGCAAGAGAAAGGAATAAAGTGCATCAAATTGGAAAGGAAGGAGTCAAAGTAACCTTTTTTGCAGATATGGTATTATATTTATAAATACCTAAACACTCCATAAGAAACCTCTTAGAACTGATAAACAAATTTAGTAAAGTTTCAGAATATAAAATCAGTATGAAAAATCAGTAGCATTTCTATACACTAACAGTGGTCTGAAAAATAAATAAAGGAAGCAATTACATTTATAATAGCTACAAAGAAATATAAAATACCTAGAAATAAATTTAACCAAAGAAATGAAAGATCTATACAAGGAAAATTATAAAACACTGATGAAAGAAATTGAAGAGGAAACAAAAAAAAAATGGAAAGATATCTCATGTTCATGGATTGGAAGAATAAATATTGTTAAAATGTCTGCACTACCCAAAGTTATCTACATATTCAATGCAATCCCAATCAATGACATTCTTCACAGAAATAGAAAAAGATCTTAAAATTTTTATGTAACCAGAATTGCTGAAGCAATTCTAAGCAGAAAGAACGAAGCTGGAAGCATCACAGCACTTGATTTCAAATTATACTAGAAAGCTATAGTAACCAGAACTGCATGGTACTAGCATAAAAACAGACTCATAGACCAATGGAACAGAATTGAGAACCCAAAAATAAATCTATGCACTTATAGCCAACTCTTTTTTGACAAAGATGTCACGAATATACATTGGGGAAAAGGCAGTCTCTTTAATAAATGGTTCTGGGAAAACTGGAAATCCATATGCAGAAAAATAAAACTAGGTCTCCATCTTTTACTGTCTACAAAAATCTACTGAAAGTGGCTTACAGACTTAAGTGTAAGACCTTAAACTATGAAACTACCAAAAGAAAACATTAGGAAAATGCTACAAACATTTTTGTAGGAAAAGATTTTGAGGGTTAGAAATGCTGAGCAAAGATTTTTTTGCTCAAAAGTCCAGACAACAAAAGCAAAAGTAGACAAATGGGATTACATCAAACTAAAAAGCTTCCTCAAAGCAAAGGAAACAATTAACAAAGAGCCTAACCACAGAATGGGAGAAAATATTTACAAACTTTCTAACAAGAAGTTAATAACCAGAATATATAATGAACTCAAACAACTCAATAGCAAAAGAATAAATAATCCAATTAAAAATAGGTAAAAGACCTGAATAGACATTCAGGCATACATACATGGCAACAAGTATGTAAAAAAAAAAGTGCTGAACATCATTAATCATAAGGGAAATGCAAGTCAAAACCACAATGAGATATCATCTTACCCCAGTTAGAATGGCTATTATCAATAAGACAAAAGAATAACAAATGCAGGAAAGAATGTAGAGAAAGAGGAATGGCACGCTGTTGGTGGAAATGTAAATTAGTACAGCCATTTTGGAAAACAGTATGGAGGTTCCTCAAAAACTAAAAATAGAAATACCAAATCTTATTGCTGGGTATATATCCAAAATAAAGGAAATCGGTATTTCAAAGAGATGCCTGTACTCTCACGTTCATTGCAGCACTATTCATAATAGCCAAGCTATGGAATCAATGTATGTCCATCAATAGGTGAATGGACAAATGTGTTATATAAACACAATGAAATATTATTCAGTCATGAGAAAGAATGAAATCCTGTAATTTGCAGCAAGCATGAATGGAACTAGAGGTCATTATGTTAAGTGAAAGAAGCCATGCACAGAAAGACAAATATTGCATGCTCTCACTCATATGTGGGAACTAAAAAAAGGGGATCTCATGGAGATACAGAGTAAAAGGTTAAGAAGGGAAGAGTGGAGCGGAGGATGAAGAGAAGTTGGTTAATAGGTACAAAAATAAAGTTAAATAGAAGCATAAGTTCTAGTATTTGATAGTAAAGTGTGGAAATTATAGTTAACAATAATTTATTGCATATTTCAAAATAGCTGGAAGAGAAGGATTGCAATGTTCCCAACACAAGGAAAGATAAATGTTTGAGGTGATGGATATCTCAAGTACCCTGATTTGATCACTACACATTGTATGCATGTATCAAAACATAACATGGTACCCCAATGTACAACTATGATATATAAATATAAATAAAATAAATAAATAAAATTTTCATTTCAGTTTCCATAAAAAGTCCTACACAAAAATGAATGAGCTTACACTGCTAGCATTTGCATAATGGAACTTACATTAACTAGAATTATGATGGTGGAAATCATTTATGAAAATTCCTCCCAATCTAAGCCATGAGGCTGAATCAAGTAGCTTATAAATGATAACATTCTTAATTGTTGTGTATAATAGTGAAAGAAGAAAGTGATATCAACTTTTCATGCTCACCATAACCCCATCCTACTTCCAGGAAACAGTACCTTTATAGCCCGGACATTCTTCTCCTCAGGATGGATATAGCTGCTGCCAATAAATGCATCTTTTATGACTCCCTAAAAGTTGACTGTTTCCCACCAAGGCTCCAGCTTGAGAAGAGCAGTCAGAGGAATAGGATAAGGACTAGAGGCATTAAGAAAACAAAATACCCAATTTCAACAGTGACTCCTTCCCTATAGAGGTTAGCTCTAAAGCCTGTGCACAGGATAAAAATTGTATATAGACAAATTATCCTTGAAAATCCCTTAGAAAGACATTACCTTGTTAATATACCATCTCTTAATAAGTCCAAAAGAATAAATGACTGATTCTGCAGTCGAGGTCCTATTGAAGTGGTTGGTTTGTGTTTAGAGGCCATACTGCATAAGGAATGCAAATCACTGGACACTAGAATCACCTCCACACAGTGGCATGCACATGCCACACAGGGAATGAGGGAAAAGCAGATTCACGCCTCCCATTTATTTCTTCTCCTGGTCATACACTCACTGAGTGCAACGGGCAGCAGAATTACCAGCGCTATGAAATTATGTTTCTCCTATATTCCACTATCACACTCTTTTATTTTGCCTGCTGAGTTTGGTTGAGTACCTAAAGGCTATAAACTTAAAAGATACAACCCATACTCTATGACAACGAACAGACCCAGATATGTGAATATGGCTCAGACATTTTATAGCATTCCCCTTGTCCCCCAAGTAATAATGTGCCCATCAGGGCTTCCAAGAATGTCTCATCCTTGAGATTACAATGTAAGGGAGAGGTGCTTACTTCTCATTTGCTTTTAATGACCATCTGATAAAAGTGGAGCTCGAATTATGGTGGGCTGAACAGTTCTCTCTTCCTTCATGATAAATACAGTAATTCCAAGAATCAGCATTTTATGACCAAGTCACGCTAACCAGTACAAAGTTATTTCCACTTTATTGTACATTTTCTTTTTCTTTTCTTTTTTTTTTTTTTTTTTGAGACAGAGTCTCCTCTTTTGCCCTGGCTAGAGTGAGTGCCGTGGCGTCCGCCTAGCTCACAGCAACCTCAAACTCCTGGGCTCAAGTGATCCTACAGCCTCAGCCTCCCGAGTAGCTGGGACTACAGGCATGCGCCACCATGCCCGGCTAATTTTTTCTGTATATTTTTAGTTGGCCAATTAATTTCTTTCTAATTTTAGTAGAGGCGGGGTCTCACTCTTGCTCAGGCTGGTCTCGAACTCCTGAGCTTAAACAATCCTTCCGCCTCGGCCTCCCAGAGTGCTAGGATTACAGGCATGAGCCACCACGCCTGGCCTTATTGTACATTTTCTAATTAAAATATATTCGGTACATGTTTTACTTCTCCTTTCCCAAGCCAAATTTATCTTTGAATAATATTCTGGAGGAAAATAACCACATATTGGTTCCTACTTTCATTTGTTCTCCTCCCAACATGAGATTATCACAAATACAACTTTAAAAAATCTCCCATACGAATGCAAGAGAGAATCTTCTGTGTCATGGGAAAGCAATATCAAAAGGGAATTTTTGTTTTCAAAGTACATTTTATTTTCAGCTAAATTTGAAACCTGATGACTATCAGTAAATCTCACTTGGCCTAACAACTTAAACAGAAAGCCTAACACAAGCTATACTCTGTGACAGTATTTCCCCAAATTTGTTCCTTGTAACACTATTCCACAGAACATTTATAGGTACTAGGCCAAGTATTAAATAACTTTGAGAAACATTTTTGTTTTTGAAGAGTTTCATTCACTGCATGACTTCTCAGAGCTGTAGTATTAGTATGATAATATTCATGGTATGGGCCGGGCGCGGTGGCTCACGCCTGTAATCCTAGCACTCTGGGAGGCCGAGGCGGGCGGATCGTTCTGAGCTCAGGAGTTCGAGACCAGCCTGAGCAACAGCGAGACCCTGTCTCTACTAAAAATAGAAAGAAATTAATTGGACAGCTAAGAATATATATAGAAAAAATTAGCTGGGCATGGTGGCGCATGCCTGTAGTCCCAGCTACTCGGGAGGCTGAGACAGTAGGATCGCTTGAGCCCAGGAGTTTGAGGTTGCTGTGAGCTAGGCTGACGCCACGGCACTCGCCCCAGGCAAGAGAGTGAGACTCTGTCTCAAAAAAAAAAAAAAAAAAAA
>RJWJ010046948.1:0-11158 GCA_004363605.1 Indri indri
ATATTACAACAGTACAAATGTTTAGGTTACATATATTGCCTTTGCCCTACCCGAGTCAGAGCTTCCAGTGTGTCCATCCCCCAGACCGTGCACACTGCATCCTTTTTTTTTTTTAATTTTTTATTTATTTTGAGACAGAGTCTCGCTCTGTTGCCCGGGCTAGAGTGCCGTGGCATCAGCCTAGCTCACAGCAACCTCAAACTCCTGGGCTCAAGCGATCCTTCTGCCTCAGCCTCCCAAGTAGCTGGGACTACAGGCATGCGCCACCGTGCCTGGCTAATTTTTTCTATATATATTTTTAGTTGTCCAGCTAATTTCTTTCTATTTTTAGTAGAGACAGGGTCTCACCCTTATTCAGGCTGGTCTACGAACTCCTGACCTTGAGGGATCCTCCCACCTCGGCCTCCCAGAGTGCTAGGATTACAGGCGTGAGCCACCGCGCCCAGCCCACACTGCCCCCTTTAGGTGTGTATATACCCATCTCCTCCTCCCCACTCCCACCTGCCTGACACCTGATGAATGTTATTACTATATGTGCACTTAAGTGTTGATCAGTTAAAACCAATTTGATGGTGAGTACAGGTGGTGCTTGTTTTTCCATTCTTGGGATACTTCACTGAGTAGATACTCTTGCTTTTCTCATGATTCAAGCAGGGACAGACTCTAAACCTTGAGTCTGTGTTCCACAAACAGGCTGAGAAAGAGGTAACTGTAGAATTGCCTTGCAGCAAATATTTTCAGCAGTAGAGAATGTTCAGTGAGGATTTCACAAAAGAAACAAAAGAAAAGAAAAGAAACAGCCTCTCTTAAGTGATGCTGTTTCAAACTGACTAATAACTAAAACTCATGTCAGGTGAGGCTCTAATAGAAAATGTCTATATCCCATAATGGATTTCTCACACCAGTGCTATAAGCAAAAACCTTTGTTTTTATGGGAATTCATTTTTTTTATTAAATATTTCTTTTAAAACAAAAATATGTGCTCTTGTTTAAACTGTCTAGTTATTTATTTTAGTTTTCTGTCATCTGGGTTGGAACATCCCTTGGAATTTTTTTCCCCCCAAAATCTAAATTTCCTCCCTAAATCAAACTGAATTAAAAAAAACAACAACCTTGCAAATCAGACCTATGACAAAAATTTTAAAACATCTTACTAAAAATATACCAAGAAAGAAATGCTATCCAGATAGACTTTTTAAAAATGTGACAAATAGACATTTCACTGCATAAATGACTACAATAACCTCTGTTCCTATTGTGAAAAAAAGTGGTTTTCTTCTATAATAAAAGTCCACTTCCGTTATCAAAGTAAAATTCTTCCAAACTCAAACTTTGAAATGGGCTAGTTTTAACCCTAACTGGAAGAAAAAAATCTGATACATCATAGCTTTGCCCCCTTGTTGATTTGATTTTCAAATGTTTGATGAGGAAGTAAGCTGCAGGGGATCCTTTTGGAAACTTCTTTTTTGTTCAGTTAAGCTCTGTATTTCAAACACAGACGCTAGGTGAGGCTACCTGGAATTACCATTTATCCGATACGTTTAGCTTTAGTGCATCGATTCTGTTTTTAAAATGGTGGATTAAGATTGGAAAATCTTTGGTGTTCATGAGATGGAAAGTGATATGAGTCAGACGAATATCTCAAAGTATACACAATTACCTCAAATTAACTTCTGTTTTAGGTCATAACTTCTGTTTTAAACGCAACAGGGACAACACTGGAGTATTTTATAGATGTTTAATATTATTTTAATCAATAAATCAAAATGAGAAATAACTTGAAGGATCTTGGCTCCATTTAATTCCAATGATTGTTCTATAATAACAGGTTTTATTCACACCGCACCACCAGACTTACATTTCATTAGGTTTGTGGACAAATAGATACCGTTTTTACATTTAGAGAGGTTACCGCTTGATTAAACCTTTTAGCTGTCTGATGAATTTTTAATGCTTTTCACTATAGTTAGGGCCAAACTCCCTCCAGTTTAGAATGAAATTTTAGGCTAACGCTTGAAAAGGGAGGTTTAAATTCCTGGCTCATTTGGATACACAGAAAGTGCTTAGATAAACTTGCAGGGGAAAAAAGTGGTTTTAGTTGTTTGCCACAAACTGTAAGATGTTTAAACAGATGGTGATCACAACCACATGTCCTGGTGAAATGGAATTTCCTTTTCGTAGGTTCCTTGCGGCTTCCTTTTGATTATAAAAGACTCATGACTTGGATTATCAGATTTTTATCAGAAAGGCAGAGTGATATATACTTAGAGAGTGATATATACTCTCACATCTGCAATGATATGGAGGCTGCCGCAGAGCTTGTTTATCATGGAGTTTTAAAGTCATTTTACAAATTCTCTCGAGGCCGGCTAACACTGCTCGCTCCCACCCCCACCCTCCAAAGTGTTTTCGTCTGTAATGTTTTCTGCTCTTTCCGCTGGCCTTTCTGCAGTATTCTGCTACTTACAGAATTGGGACAATGCCAGTACATATTTCATTGAAATAAAAAATAAATTCAGCTGTGCCTCCGTTATTTACTAGTTTTAGCAAAAAGAAAAATAATTTTTTTTTGTCTTCTTTCCTTTTGTCTTTAAAGATGTTTCCCTGATGCCTTTCTGATCTCCTTAGTTCTTCGACTTCCCCTTGACCTAGCTTTGGAGTAACATGTTCTTACTTTCGAGTGTTATATTTGTCAAGAAGAGAGTCTCAGAGTTCAATATAAGATAGTTCTAGCTCTATATATATGTTTAGATGAATGGAAACTAGATCCTATAAATATAGAAGTTGGTAGACAGGGGTAAATAGCCCTTGGGTAGTTCTAGAAAACAGTCCGCTTCTCCTGTAAAGGCAAGGTTGTTAGACGTGTGTACTTCAAAAGTTTGTAAAATATTCCTAAATGTGAGTGGGTGGAGGAGAACGTGCAATTTGAAGCTTCTTGTAGAACCAGCCTCTTGTGCTCTTATAGCAGATGGATAAACCATTCATACAACAACGGCTTTCATTTCGTGGTGACTTTTTATAAGCTAGGCACTTTCCATACATTATTTCATTTAGTTTTCATAACAATTCCATGAAGAAGGCGCTATCACTACACACATTTCATACATAAGAAAACTGAACTTATTTGCCCAAAGTCACACACCAAGAAAGATCTAGAAGTGGGACTCAGTTCAGATCCAAGTGAATCCAGAGCTTGTTCTTTGCCACACCTGGGCCATATTGCTGACGTGCTGTGAGCTGATTCCTTTCTCCTCTCACTGTGTCCCCCAGATGCCTGAAATTTTACTAATTGAGTCTTATTCTTTTATGTAAAGGCACAGTACCTAGTAAAAGTACTAATATTCTAGGAGGATCGACATGTTAATCTGTCTTAGTCATTAATAACATTTTGTGTGAGATAATTTACCAGATTCTTCCTTCCTACTGTGATTAGTTTTGGCTAAAAATAGCAGGAAACTCGTAAAAGACAAACCATTTCCCACTAGGTTAAGGTAGGTGTGTCCTTTGGCTCATGGAAGTTGATGAGAAACAATAGGGATTTTGTATCTTACTTGTTCTTGGATCAGATGCCATGTCGGTGATAAAATTTTATATGTGGCCTCTCAGAACAATTTGAATTAAATACTTTGAAGTGTGTGAAGTTAGTAAAGATATCTTCATTTGAAGAGTAACCATCAACTTTGGTGCACAGATTTGTAGAAAACCAGAGGAAAACCACTCATCGTGTTTAGCTCAGGTCTCATGAAACTGGGATTTAAAAGGTAGCCCAGCTTGTCAGGAGAAACTGATCATGACGTTGTCTCGCGTTGCAAATTTCCAATCTGTTTTAAATTGGGATTTTCAGTTTCTGCCTGTTCTCTTTGGGGCCAGAGTTTCGGTTATATCTGAGTAGCTTTCCCTGCAAAATTTGCTGACTTGAAGTCTCTGGAACACTAAGAGATTTTACATATTATTTTCAAATGGCATTTTCAGGTGCTCCCACGGGCGATTTTACTAGAAGGTAGAAACACCAAGTGAAGGAAACCAAAATGAACTGAGTGAACTCGAACATTTGGCAGCATTTGATTTCCTCACCAAGTAATGGAGACACATGACCTCCAGCTCACGGTGCTCATGATTTTCCCCTCGGGCCACATTTGTGCCACTTGTTGCCCCATCCTTGGCCACAGGTGGGGCAAGTGACTAAAGGTGGTGATTGGCAATGCTTCACCCTACTTGGCTCCGGGAGGGTTAAGATTACATCTCGGTAAGGACCATGGCAATCAGTCTGTATTATTTGGATCAATATACTTCCCCCCACGCCACCCCCAAGTTAATTAAACAAAAAATATTTTTTTCTAAAATTTAAATTCAAGGAAACTGGCCAAGAAGCTAAGCATTTCTGAGAGGTGTTAGTAACTGGTCTGACCACTCCAGGGACTAAATGCCCGGCTGGAACATTCACTCATGGTACACCCAGGCCAGATTGTTATCGATAACAATGCCTGAAAGGATTTCATTTCACCTGGGACATTGGAAGGCAACAAAAGAATGAATTGAAATGGACAGAGCCCAAGCGGCTCAATGTCACTGAACATTTGAGTTGTACAACTCATTCCTCTTGTTCTGATTTCAGGCTTACCAATGTTCTCACAAATTGGTCTTCCACCCAGTTCTCTTATGGGGCGGAGGGCTGGGAGTGCTAGCGTCTGCTTCAGTGGCACACTGTATCTTTCGGTACAAATGAACCAGTTGGCCTGGTGGTTTATTAACTTCACCTCTTGTGAACTTGGTCAGGACGAGTCAGCCTCCCAGAACCCACTCAATTCTGGACATGGACAGGAACACATTTGTACCGAGGGTGCCAGTTGGTGGGCTGCGTCCTGGACCATAGTGAATTGGAATTAGTGTCACTTGGGTGGTCAATCAGTTGTCCTTCCCCTCAAGACACCCAGAGGTGATGGCTCACTTCTGTTTAAAACTTCATACCAACATCTTCAATCTCAGAAAGAGAATAGTGTGTATGTCTTCATGGATTCACCCTGGCAAGGAAGTGTGACTCAGTCAGCTATTTGGGTGAGAAGACAATTGTCTTACACAAATTCTCTATAAAGGTAGTTTAAAAGGAAAAGGGAAAAAAATGTTTTGACCCAGATTATACCGCATGATTGACATAATTGTCTCTAGCAGACACAACCCTAATCGCTGAGTCTGAATACTGTTCCAATTATAAAATGAAGAGGATAATAATTACCTAAACTATTCATTATAGCTAAAATTATTTTATGCCATGTTGTGAATAATCCCAGGAAGAAAAGCACCAAGTAAAAACAAGGTAAGAAGGCATGATTCCACAGATTTGAGGAAGATTTTTCAAACACCTACGGTGTATTCATGTGTTCTGCCAGGTGCTTTTTTCTGTTGTTTCACTTAATCCTAAGAACAACTCAGGGGAATGGACATTATCCACATTTCACTGATGAAGAAACGAAGGAGGGTTTCTTAATTTTGGATGGTTTAGTAACTCTATTAAGATCAGAAGTGGAAAATGGCAGAACCAAATTTTAAACCCATATCCTCTACCTTCAGACCTGGATCACACATGGTCGTATACCACACTTTAATTTTTTTTTTGGAGTTATGATCAAAGTTTGATACGATATCTGAGAAATCCTCTAATTAGAAATTGTTAAATAAGAATCATTCTATGGCTTTTTTCCCCTTCTTTCTCTATTTGGAAATTGATGAAATTTCAGAATCATCAGAGACAGAAAAGTCCATACATACTTAAATTAAGATGGTACTTTGAAACAAATATAAACTGCTCAGCAGATAAAACTTGACTTGCTCTTGGCTACCACTGTCAACCAAAACAAACTTTTGATTCTGGACTTCCAATTCTGCCTAGAAGTCCACTGCTGGCTGATTAGATTGATTTAATTTACTTCAATTCAAGAAATATTTATTAGGTAACTACTATGTGATAAATACTTCCTTAAGGAGCTTAAAGACCAGGTATGATATCTAGATAAATTAGCAGCTACAGCATATTGTAATAAATACCACTAAATTCCAGTGCTGTCAAGGCAAAATGAGAAAAAATAACAGCGTGGCTTTGTGACAATTTACTGGTCATTCCCACTGTTGGTAAACTCTTGAATCAGGAAAAATAATTCTAGTAGATAAAACAGGTGTTTGTTTCCAGGAGATCACATTTTTTTTCTACATAATTATCTATACTTTTTGGATTTTTTAAAGTGAGTACATATTACTCTGACAATCTGAACAAAATCATACAGTAACTAGAGAAAAGCAATGCACAATGGAACACAGTTAACTCCTGTCTTTTGCTACACCGTCTACTTGAGTCTAACTTTGCCCCATCTCTTTTCATTGGGTCAAATGGTGCCGACCAGGTTCTTTGGATGAATGAGAGCATAGCATGTGTAACAGCAGGTTAGGAATCAGCAGGTAAAGAACGAGGTGTCCAGACTCAGCCTGTGGTTGTTTTTCATGTTTTTCTGTTGGGGATAGTTCTAGAAAACGAGGCCTAATTATGACTGGGCCTACAGAATGATAATTATCTCAACAACTGAATTCAATTGATTCTGTGCCCTTATGAAGATTGGAGAGGTGATGTCTTGGCAGTCAACCAAATTAGATGGGGTTGATTCAGTGGCTATGGTTGTAGATAAATGCGAACTGTATATGATCAGTTTTATTTTTTCCAAGACATCTCTTTTTCACATATTGGTCTAGTCAAGTGTGTAACTGAAGGAGAAAAAAAGGTCAAATCCCACTTCCATCCTCCTGATGAAGAGAGAGGAGATAGGACAATGCCAGTGTGAAGCAAAGTGGTGTCTGAACTGCTATCACAGTGCAAAGGGCTTCACAGGGTCCACTTAGTCTACTTGGGGACTGAGGAATCTTGATGTTCCTGAAGTCTTGATAGGCAAACTATAAATGCGCAGTTTAGAATAAGAGTAAATAAACACATGCCTTAGCAGCATAGATTTTAGGCTCTAAAATAGGGAAAGGACCTATTTTATTTGATTCTAATTTTCTGAGAAGTGCCACCTACGTCTTAAACATGGTCAAAATAGCCTGTAATATTGTCATATTGTGCTTACGCTGTTTTTGCATTTCCCCGTGAGAAGCTATGCTGCAAAGGATGTGTTTACACTGGTGTAGCTCCCTGCTTTGCCTGTGGCTATTACTATTGGATAAATCTTTTTGACTCTGTAGAAACAATTGAAGAGTGTTATGGTGTATTATTGCTGAAAGGACAATGTTGCGATTGTTTTGAAAAGGCCCCTTGCTTTAGGATGCAGATGAATTGTGATAGTCGAGGCTGAAAGAGCACTTATTTTTGTGTTCACTGTTGCTGGAAAAATGACATGCTGAAAACAGAATCAATACATTATAACAGTTTTTGTCTTCTATATGAAGACCAAAACTTTGTTGATTTTTTTTAATGAAAAAATAGTGTATTTATTGAACAATACACTTGGTAGTGTTTCATTAATATTTTTTGTTTATTACTTTGACATATACACACAAATGCATATACACCACTTTGTCCATATCCATAAAATAGATAGTTAAGGCCAAGAAATAAGATATTTTTAAAGGAAGTTGAGCAAATGTTTGTGTGTGTGCAGAAATATATCCGAATTTTTATCTTAATCTGTCCTTAACTTTGACTGGTTCGATGTTATATTGGAAGGGGCACAGGTTTTTTTGGTATTTTTTTGTTTGTTTTATTTTTTTTACTCTTTTGGTTGGTTCTACCAGAATTTATTACAGAAAAAGACAAAGGGACAAAATAGATAGTGTATATCGATTGCCCTCATGAAGCAAAATGAGTTTCTGGACAATGAGATTGCTGTGTTGTTAAACACGCGTGGTTGAAAGAAAAGTCTTGAAAATGTTCTCTGGCAGTGAGGGCACAAGATAACACACTCGCATGTTAGATTAATTCTGTGAGCTTTTATTTTTAATAATGGTGGATTTATTACAATACAAGCCTGCTTTCTTTTCTGTAAAATTTATGAATTTCCTGTGAGGCACAAAACGAGAATCAGAAGGCTGTATCATGGCCACTTGGCCAGTAGAGAGGGCACGGACGTAAAGGAAGGACGGGTAGAGGGGAGTAGAGTAATCAGTATCTGTTACAAAGCAGGCTCTAACTGCTGTCACAACCGTGATTCATGTTCTGGGTTAAAAATAATGCATGTGTGCTTATATTACTGGTTCTTAACATCAAAACCTGGCAGTGACTAAGCCTGCAGATCTGTGGTACCTTAAGACTCAAATGACAGATAGAAAATGGAAGATTCAATACATTTGACACAGAGTCAAAACCTTCCACACCTCCATTCAGAACCAGGATGAGGCGTTAGTCCAAATGAGACCACTTGGCAGGGTTCTGAGATAAGCAGAGAGGATTCATTTTCTCACGGGGCTCGCCTAAAATCAGCTGTGGTTCTGGCTTGATGGAATTAATGAACAAAAGAAACCAGGATATGCCAGTGTTTCCAATGTGAATCAAGACTTTTTATGTTAAGTTCTCCATGCATGTTACAGATGCTATGACATCCATGTTTTGGATTGAAAAAGAATAAAGTTTGAATGCCTTAGTTTCTAAAAATGTATTATAATATTTAAGAAATATTTAGGTCTTTCCAAACCCATATTGAAAATGCTCTAAAGAGTAAACTCTTTTCACAGTCCAAAAAAGTTGGCATTGCTAATTATTTTACCTTACCCTCTGATCTTTACACAATGTAATCCAAAAGAAAACCAAAATACCTATCAACAAAAATTTGATGTGTGTCTAAATATAATTTTGGTCTTTCTCCTTAGTGAAAGACCTAATGTTTCATTGCTTTAGCAGAAAATGAAAACTCTTTACCACAGCTCCTCCATCTAGAGAGTAGAAAGGTTTCATGGGAATTACTAAATACCGACTTTAAAATATAATTCAGTCAATATTTATTAAATACCTATTGTAGACCAGGCCCTTTGCTAGGTATTGAGGATTTAAAAAGTAAGAGGGTCAGAGGTTCCAAGGCCAAGAAGGTAGATAGGTATTCGTTCTACAAATACAATTTGATAAATGCTGTAGGCACATATGGAAACAAAGGGAACATAGGTGACAGGTCAGTCAATTTAGGGCAATACCTAAAATACACCTGGCATAGCTCCCACCTGAATGTGTGATTGATTTCCATCAGTAAGTTCCCCCTTATATGTAACGCAAATCCTTTAGTAAGTGGGGAGAATATAGTCGTCATTTAACCACGGGTATCATGGCTGGACATCCTCTAACATGGAGGTCAGGCATTATCAAAGGGAAAGGAATAAGGTAGTTGGCCATCATCGATGCTTTTTACACAGGTACTACTTGCCTAGGGCTCAGTCTCTACCAGCTTCCTATTTCTCGAGTCTGTGCACACTAATGTCTCTTAGGGATTATTTTTCCTGAGGCTCTTTCTTGGGCCACTACTCCCGACAGAAGGGCTAAACTCGAGTCTCCAACTGCATAAAGTGGTTCATGGATCATTGTGAAAATTAAAGAGGTTCTTTCACCTACAGTTGTATGGCACTAGATCCCTCTCTTTCTTGCTATGAAAATCCTTTTGGTTGATATTTTGATATTTCTATTGATATTAACTTTTCCAGGCATCTTGTGTACCTTTACATATCTAGCAAATTTTGCTGGCTTTTCCATTTTATAAAAACTTTAAGAGAGTCGCTAATTGCATGTGAGCCAAAAAATGAATTTTGTAAGTCTACATGATAAAAGGAAATATACTTTCAAATAAGAAATATTAGAATATAAAGTTTTGGGGGGGGGAAGTTTTCACTCTGTAAACCGTTTTAAGCAAAAATGTTAAGAAATTAACAGACCCGTTACATAAATGCTGTATATCAAACATATTAGCAACAACACTGATTTTCCCAGTACCTTTTATGATTTTCATAACAACTATTAATATAATACGAGTTCTTAAATAGTAAGTATTAATACTACAACAGTGCTAGGAAGAAAGGGCTCAGTGAGCACACAAGAGAAAGGAATTAATTCCAATCTGGCCATCCGGAAAGCTTCATGATGGAAATCACATTTCATCCGGAAGTTCAAGGACAGGTAATACCGAGATAGAACAGCCCAGGTGTGAACAAAGGTAGAATGGAGAGGAGAGGTAAGGGTGGTGGGGAAAAAGAGAACACATGACAAAGCTAAAATTTAGATTGCATGGGCGAAAGAACAGGAGCCAGCCTAGAAGAGCAGGTTGGAGTGAGACAGCCGAGGGCTTTGAATGTCCTACCTCTGGGGCCTGGTCTCTGCTTCTTTGAGCATCGTTTGCTTCTAGCTCAGCGATCCTAGCTCTCTCTGATTATGCCCCTCATCAGTCAACATTGCTAGTACATAACCTCAATATGTGAATACTAATTTTCAAATCATATATTAATATATGCTACTACATTTATGTATCATCTACATAGTCTAGGAAAGCCATATGAAGCTTTTCTATAATAAATAATATTCCTGTGACTATGAACTAACATCTACAAAAAATAAAACAGTATTCCTACCTTTTGATTCAGGCTTTCCAATAAGTGTTCCATAGGAGTTTATCTACAGAAATCACTTTTGAAATAGGCAGAGCGATTTATTAACTCATTTCAAAAATACTTCTTAAGGGTCTACCATTACCCAGAAACTATGTTGGGTGCTGCAGAAGTGATGGGGACATCAACAGACGCACCCCTGCACCCATGAAGCTCACAGCTCCTAGGAGGAGCCTCAGAGAGCCTCAAATAATCACAGGAATCCATGTAAAATTAGAGTTGGATCAGGCTGCAGGGAAGAGATTTGCACACAGTTGTATGAGAGCACGTATTAGAAAGTGAACCTAAGACATCTTGAGGAAGAGACAGCTGAGCAGAAATCTCAATACTAAGTAGGAGCAAAAATGGCCCATGCCATATTCTTTGTAACAAAATGTAGAACAACCTAATTGCTCACGAGAATGATTAAATAAACCATCATATAGCCATTCAGCACAATATTGTCCAGCTAGCAACAAAAAGGAGGTACTACCATGGAAACGAGTCCAACATGCATTACTAAACTGTATAACACTGTATTTTGTATAATTCCATTATATTA
>RJWJ010046949.1:0-11159 GCA_004363605.1 Indri indri
AAACCTAAACTTTGTTTACTGACCTGAAGCTAGAAATTGACCTTGTGGGATCAATTACTAGCAGTCTGAAGAAGGGAGCATTTGAGATAAGTTGGACAATGGATTAAAAGATTTTAAATATTGACTAGTCATTCTAACATTAAAAAACAGAAAAAACAAGAGTCAGAGACCAAGAGTTATATATAAATACACACATATTAATATATATGAACATATATGTATGTATACATATATATATACTCACAGCACAATTAGCTGAAATTACCTTTTCTTATAGTGATATCATTTTGCATTTTTAAGTTTAATTTTTCTATTTTTGATTCTGATAGTGCTCATTATTATATCACGTTGGCAAAATTTTCTATCATTGGTGTGCAATTGTCTACATAGAATTAATAAAAGAATTAATAGTATAATGGGAAAATGGAGAATGAAAATAACAGTGTTTTTATTGAAATAGTCATGATGTTTGATAGGCAATGTTAGCTGACACTGATGAAGGATAGTGCTTCTGTGGTCACCCTTCTATTGTCAGATTTGCAAACCCATATCTCTGAGTGTCTGCTAGACGTGCTGTTCTCGTGTTTTTGTTGTTGTTTGAAAGTAATCATGCTGGTCATCTTGTACACTAACATGTATAGTGTGGCAATAATGATAAAAGGTTTAAATGTTTTCCATAAACTCTCACCAGAAGCATATCAAGAAATTCTCATGTCTTTCAAGTACAATAGCTTAAAGAATTTAAAACTTTTAACACTTGAGATTTACAGGAAAGATATAAATATCTTAAAGACAGGTCTTTTAAAAGGCATACCAAATGAGATCAATAATATCATGAGCTGGCAATCACTCATCAAAATAGGAACTCATTTGCCTTGATTTGAATATAAAAAACAAATTTTTAGACAATAATTGCTACAAAACTGAAAGTGTACTTTTAAACTTAGCAATTAAACTTAACAATTAAATAAACTTAGGCACTCATTCTATAGGCATACCTGCACAAATATTTATATATATAGACATATGCAGATATAGACACGGATGCTAATTGTCCCCTTGTCACAAAAAATTAGAAGTGATTGGATTGCACAATATTGAAGATTATTTGTCTTTAAATATATACAGATATAGATACATGGACATAGGTATATTCATTGACACATATTTCCTATCTTTCATTTGTATCACCATCTCACTGATGGTATCTTATGATAGAGGTAGGCCAGGTGGCAGCCATGACATGGTGTGTATGTGTTTGCCTGAACATAGGCACACATCGAAAATGCAGCATCAAAATCTGCAGAGTGAGTGTTAGTGGTTTGGAAGAATGAAGAACTCTGTATTCCCTAAGAAACAAAATTATTATGAATAGGGGTTGGAGGAGGTAAGAAATCAGAGGTCTTTGGCAATATTCCTAAAACAGAAGTCATTAATATGCTACCTGTACATAATTGCAAAGCCATCTTAACAGTCAAACCAATAAATTTCATTTTTGGGGGGAGGGGGGTTCTTAAAGAAATACTCTATCACCAATATTCTTGATGACACAGAGCATAATATTATGTGGAAAAATATGAACAGCAACAACTCTTATTTATAAAAAGTTTCAGGTAAATTATACCCTCAAGGTGAGAAAGTTTTAGGAATATGTAAACCAATTTTTTCTCTTATATTTTCCTTTTAATGTATGCCTGATAGCAATACCTGATAAAATTCCTCTATATCTAATAGAACTCATTTAAAATAAGTATAAAATTATAGTTCCAGTTTATAAGAAAGCGATATATCACAGTTAAATTACAACCTTTGTTATTACTTGGTGACCCATAAAATAATGTTGCATCTTACAATTAATGGAGTCTGAGTTCCATAAAATACAAATATGCAGGATTACATACATATAACATAAAAATACTCTCTTAAGGTTTTTTACACCATATAATCTTATATGTCCATTGTCTCATTCAATCTTCAATGTCATTAAGAAGGTACTATTATAACAGTCAGTGCTTCCTTAGAAGTAATGGAATTGAGATATGGGAATGTTGCCAGAGGTGATACAAGACAATAAATGGAAGAGCTGGGATTTGTAGGGGGCTGTGACTGTTGCATCTGTGCTCTTAAAACACTACTCATACTCCCTCCAATACTACTTAAAATGAAAAATAAAATATTAAATGCAGCAAATTACAGGACAGTATGCATAATACAAACCTACATATTTATATATATACTGTGTGTATATATATTATGCAAAATACTTCTGAGGATATACAGCAGTGTTTTCTGCGATAATAGTATCATAGAGGCATGCATTACAAACTTTGTTTGATCTCCTTGGCAAGAGAACCCAGTTTGGGACCAGGACCAGGAGATGTGTAAGAGGGGTTACTTATTTCAACATTAACTCTCTCTTTTTCTCCTTTCTCTCTCTCTCTCCAGTGAATGGCATCTCTATTTCTTAAAAATTCCATGGTATTTGATCCCTTTTTCATTTTCAAGATTTTAAGAAGTTATTTTATTTCTAAAATTATTTTCTCTCTATTGATACCCGCTAAATATTGTTTTCAATTATTTTCAAATTTTATTTGGTGGAAAATATGGTTGCTATGAATTCCTTACTAGTTTGTATACACAAAGGATTTAGAAGTAGGCAGCCTTGGGAGGAAACCTCATTTATCATTTCTGCTATTTTGTTACTGGTATGATTTGGACAAAAGCATTGAATGTTATTGTCTATAACATTCTCATAATATTATTTGTTTCATAATTATACTTAAAGAATAAAAACTTTATGTGATGGAATGACTCTAAAATGACTGCCAACACTTTCTCTCATTCTAGTACATGACACTTCAAGAAGCGAGTCTCTTTTTCCTTGCTTGAATTTGGGCAGGCTTTGTGACTTGCTTTGGCCTGGAAGATTCTATCTTTGTTCTCTTGAAAATAAGACTTTATTTAAAAAAAGATTAGACTCAATTGTGAATCATGAGAGTCTATGATGAGAGAAAAAGGTGACTCATAGAACACCAAGGTGACTCTCCCCACTTGACAGCGGCACCCAGGCCCTAGACTTGAGTGTGATGCCTCCTTGGGCATTCCAGGCCCACTGAATGTGGCACTATGTGTGACTGCAGCCAAACCATCTATTCATGAAAAATAATCAATTACAGTATTGTTGTTTTAAGCCACTAAGTTTTGTGGTGATTTGAAATTTTGCAACAGATAATGGAAACACTTTTTAAAAATCTTAGAAAGTCTGTATAATATAGTAGTTACTTATCAAAAATTTGGACCAATCTTTTATGCTGATGGTGGAGTCTGTATTCTTTTTAAACTATGCCTACTCCACATGCAAACTCCTAACGGAGTAATTGGCATGTAGTGTCTGTTCAACAAATGCTGGTTGAATAAATAAATGAAGGAACAAATGAATTGACTAGCTCCATGATTAACTGGAGAATGCAAACATTGCTGGATACAATTTTGCTGTTGCTTTCTGGAAGCAACAGAGCTCAGATACTTTTTCTCCTTATAATTAACCAGAAATACTTGCCTAAATTAATCTTTGTGTCAGGTTGCTTCTGCTCTGCTTGTACCCTAACTTACCATAGCATCATTATGGAGAAAAGACTTTTAATGCATTTCTAAAAAGAACAGGATAAATATTAATAATGAAGTAACTAGCAAAACCTCTTTTTCCAGTTGAATAGTAGTAGAATCTCAAAATCGTTTTACCAAATTTTCTCATCTTTGTAATTTATGGTGCTTTCAATATTTTCCCCCTTATTATTTGTAATGTGTTATGTTACATGGGAATTCTTATATTGTATATTAATTAAGATTTCTTTTCTTAATTGGAATTCATATTGTTTGGTAAAGTTTTACTTGTTTCTCTTTGATAGTGCTCTATTAAGATACTTACAGAGTTTAAAATAACTTTTACACATGCAGTTGTGATTAAAAGTTGTACTTTAGAGAAATTTATTTCACTTGTAATTTATTTTAGCACAATGACCATTGATTTTTTTTATATTTTTGGAATAAAATGTTGCTTGATTTATTATATACTCTATGTGATTTAGCTTAACTTACTGAATTAATTCTTATGGATTTTTTTTTCTGTAAAAAAGGGGGGAGGATTCAATATTTTAATTTCTGTTGGACATCTTTTCCTTTATCATAAACGTAGTTAGATATAAAAGTACCATTTTCAGTTTTGCTTTCCATTTGTATTACTGAAGCCATATTCATGGCTGTGCATAATAGAGACTCATAATAAGTGGTTTTTAAAAAGATGGAAGTTAATTTTTCCCTTATATAACAATTTGAAGGGAAGTGGTCCTTTGTTTATATGGTGATGCCGCTCTATAAGGTCATCCTAAGACTCAGTGGCTGCTATCCTATTGCTCTGCCATCTCCAGAAAGTAGCCTGGGTCCCCTGGTCCTAGAAGACCTGCCATCATCCCTATGCTCCTGGCAACAGGATGGGGAAGCCCTTTTAAAGATACTATCTGAATATTTTACCCAACAAATTTGCTCACATCCCTCTTTCTTCATCTAGCTATAAAGGAAGCTGGGAAATCTGGCCTTTATTATGGATTGACACATGTTCAGCTAAAAAGTAGGAAATATATTGCTATGAGAGTAAAAGATAAAATTGGTATTCAGGGACAATAGAAGTCTTTGACACAAGTTTTTATCTTACTCATTTTATGTGTGCACACTACTTTAGATAATCAGTTTTTCAAAGAATCATCTGTACCAGGAAGAGTCACAGATCCTTAATACTAATCTGTGTTAAATAAGCTTTGTAAACCTGACAAAAGATCCACGCCATAGAAGGTACTCATTGCAATAACAGTTGTACACTCTCTTTTTGAATAATGAGTCTACCTAGTCAAAGACATTGGTGTCCCCAAAATATAATGTAATTAATATGCTAGACTCATTATCAATCCAACATTTGTCAGGCGGTCAAGGCAAATGAAGGCTTTATGAGGTATTGTTCATATGGTTATTGTTCAAAAGTTTGCCTCTATCCTGTGACCACATGTTTTTTTCTAGCTTTGTTCAGTCTGTCCCCAAATATGATTCACTTTGTCCTGGCATAATTTCTTTTTCACACCCTTGAAAAGCATCCATTAAATTGCAACATGGGTGTTTGTGCTTTTTATTGTTATTTAATTGGGTTTTCAAACAGACTGTTCAACAAGCTAACAAATGGGTTTTTCCAGGTTGCTTTCCAATTCTCAAAGTCATAGATGGGCAAATTCACTGTTTGCCTACATTTCCCCCATTACTGGAGATGCAAGTTTGTGTGAAAATTTTTGTTTATTTGTTTGTTTATAGCATATTTTATTCACACAAAATTAAAAGCAGGAAATCCATTAAAAAATAAGAGACTAAAAGTTTAACATTTAGAATAATAGTTAACACTCTTGTCAAGAGTAAGCAGGATGTGATAGGGGAGGGCACAGAAAGAGGCCCTCATGTTCTAGTTAAGTGTCCCTTTCTAGTCTGAATTGCAATAATATGGACATTGACTTACATTTTTAACTGACAGATAAAATTGTATGTATTTACCATGTACAACATTATGTTTTTAAGTATATCTGCATTGTGAAATACTAAATCAAGATAATCAACATATGCATTACCTCACATAGTTACCATTTCTATGGTGAAGTCATTTATATCCTCTCAGCACTTTCAAGTGTGCAAAATATCATGAACTATAGTCACCATGTTGTAAAATAGATCTCTTGAACTTATTCTTTCTATATATTGAGCTGAAATTTTGTATCCTTTGAACAACATCTTCCTAACCTAACCCCCTCCCAACCACCTGAGCCCCTGGTAACCAACATTCTATTTTCTATTTCTATAATGTCAACGTTTTAAGATTCTACGTATGAGTAATATAATGTAGTATTTGTCTTTCTGTGCCTGGCTTATTTTACTTAACACAATATTCTCCAGGTTAATTTATGTTGTTGTAAATAACATAAATGGCTGAATAATATTCCATTGTGTATATATACACCACATTTTCTTTATACATTCATCCGCTAAACGACACTTAGGTTGATTTTATATCTTGGTTAATGTGAATAATGCTGCAACAAATATGGCAGTGCAACTCTCTCTTCAGCATACCAGTTTCATTTCCTTTGATATGTACCTGGTAGTGGGATTGCTGAATCATATGGCAGTTCTATTTTTAATTTGTTGAGGATCCTCCGTAATGTTTTCCATAATGGCTGCGCTGGTTTACATTCCCACCAACTGTCTGCCTTTTCTCCACATTCTCATCAACACTTATCTTTTGTCTTTTTGTTAGTAGCCATTATATTAATAGCTAGTGCAAGATGATATTTCACTGTGGCTTTAATTTGTGTTTCCCTATTGATTAGTGATGTTGAACATTTTTAAATATACCTATCTTTTTTTGAGAAATGTCTATTCAGTTCCTTTGACTATTTTTGAATAGGGTAATTTGTTTTCTTGTTATTGAGTTGAGTTTCTTATATATTTTGGATATTAATTCCTTACAGATGTATAGTTTGCAAATATTTGCTTCCATTCTGTATAGGTTGCATCTTCACTTTGTTGATTATTTCTTTTACTGCGCAGGAGTGTTTTAGTTTGACATAATCTCATTTCTCTGTTTTTACTTTTGTTGCCTGTGCTTTCGGGTCATATCCAAAAGGTCATTGCTCAGACCAATGTCATGGATATTTCCCCCTCTGTTTACTTCTAATAGTTTCATAGTTCCATTTGTTACATTTACGTCTTCAATAAATTTTAGTTGATTTTTGTATATGTATGAGATAAGAGTTTAATTTCATTTTTCTGCATGGGGATATACAGTTTTCCCAATACCATTGAAAAGACTGTCCTTTCCCCATTGTGTGTGTTCTTGGCACCTTTGTAGAATACCAGTAAATGTGTGAATTTATTTCTGGGCTCTTTCTTCTCTTCCATTGTTCTATGTGTCTGTTTGTATGCCAGTACTATTCTGTTTTGGTTACTGTAGTGTTGTAGTATATTTTGAAGTCAGGTAATGTGATGCCATTTGCTTTATTCTTTTTGCTGTAGGTTGGTTTGGCTATTTGGGCTCTTTTGCAGTTCCATGTAAATTTTAGAAATATTTTTCTATTCTTTGAAGAATGTCATCAGTATTCTGATAAAGGTTGCATTTAATCTGTAGATTGTTTTGGGTAGTATGGACATTTTAACAATATTAATTTTTTCATTTTAAGTGTTAAAAAATAAATCAATTTCTTTCTTTATATATATTACCAGTAAATATTTTAAATATATATCTATTGATATTATATTAATATATATTTAATATATCTATGTATCATATAAATAGATATAATATATATCAGTATATGTTAATATATATAATCAGTAAATCCCAAATCTGATTTTTTGTTTTGTTCGTTTTTACTACTTAAACATTTCCTTTTTTTTCCTTTTTTTATTATAATAGATTTAAGGTGCACCTGTTGAATTCCTTTACATGTATATGTTGTATAGTGGTAAAATCTGGGCTTTTGGTGTACCTATCACCCAAACAGTGTACATTGTACCCCATAGGTAATTTTTCATATCTCATCCCCTCCCACTCTCCCCCCTTTTGAATCTACAATGTACACTATACCACTTTGTGTGCCCCTGTGTAGCCATAGTTAGCCTCCGCTTGTAAGTGAAAACATGCGGCACTTATTTTTTTGTTCCTGAGTTACTTCACATAGGATAATGACCTCCAGTTGCATCTAAGTTGCTGCAAAAGACATTATTTCATTTTTTCTTATCACCGTGTAGTACTTTATGGTGTGTGTCTATGTGTGCATGTGTGTGTGTGCGTGTGTGTGTGTGTGTGTGTGTGTGTGTGTATATATATATGGAGAGAGAGAGAGAGAGAGAGAGAGAGAGAGAGATACCACATTTTCTTTATCCACTATGTTAGTCCGAGGCTGGGTGATTTATAAAAAGAAGAGGTTTATTTGGCTCAGAGTTCTTCAAGCTGTACAGGAAGCATCCTGCCAGCATCTTCTTCTGGAGAGGGCTTCAGGGAGCTTACAGTCAAGGTGGAAGGCAAAGGGGGAGCAGGTTTGTCAGATGGTGAGAGCAGGAGCGAGAGAGGAGGCAGTTCCAGGCCCCTCTAAACAACCTGCTCTCATGTGAACTAGTAAAGTGAGAACTCACTCATTATTGCAGGGAGGGCACCAAGACATTCATGAGGGATCTGCTCTCATGATCAAAACACCAAAACACCAGGCCCACATTCAACACTGGAGATCAAATTTCAATATGAGATTTGGAGCGGCCAAACATCCAAACCATATCATTCCACCCCTACCCCCCAAATCTCATGTCTTTCTCATATTGCAAAATACAGTCACCTCTTCCCAATAGTCCCCCAAAGTCTTAACTTTTTCCAGCATCAACTCAAAAGTCTAAAGTTCAAAGTCTCATCTGAGGCTCAAAGCAAGTTTCTCACAGCTGTGAACCTGTAAAACCGTAAATGCAAACCATATCATCCACTCCTCCGTTGATGGGCACTCAGACTGATTCCATGTCTTTGAGATTGTGAATTTTGCTGTGATAAACATACTAGTGCAGGTATCTTTTTAAAATAATGAAATGTTTTCCTTTGAGTAGATAACCACTAGCAGGATTGCAGGATCAAATGGTAGATTTACTTTTAGTTTTTTGATTAATCTCCATACTTATCTCCATAGTGGTTGTACTAATTTATATTCCTACCAACAGTGTGTAAGTGTTCCCTCTTCACTGCATCTGTGCCAACATTTATTGTTTTTTGACTTTTGAAAAATGGCTATTTTAATTGGAGTAAGATAGTATCTCACTGTAGCTTTAATTTGCATTTCTCTGATGATTAGTGATGTTAAGCTTATTTTCATGTTTGTTAGCCATTTGTGTATCTTTTTAAAAAAAAATCCTGTTCATGTCATTTGCCCACTTTTTATTTTTTTATTTATTTTTTAATTTTTTTCAGCATATTAGGGGAGTAAAATTGTCTTTGTCCCACCCAAGTCAGAGCTTCAAGCATGTCCATCCCCATGACGGTGCACACTGCACCCTATAGGTGTGACCATACCCATTCCCTTCCCCCACTTCCCACCTGCCTGACACCCGATGAATGTTACTGCTACATGTGCACTTAAGTGTTGGTCAGTTAAGTCAGTTAATACCAATTTGATGGTGAGTACATATGCTTGTTTTTCCATTCTTGTGATACTTCACTTAGTAGAATGGGCTCCAGCTCTATCCAGGGTAATACAAAGGGTGCTAGATCACCATTGTTTTTTGTGGCTGAGTGGAACTCCGTGGTATACATATACCACATTTTACTAATCCACTCACGTATTGCTGGGCACTTGGGTTGTTTCAACATCTTTGCAATTGTGAATTATGCTGCTATAAACATTCTAGTCTGGATGTCTTTTTTATAGAATGTCTTTTGTTTCTTTGGGTAGATGCCCAGTAGTGGGGTTGCTGAATCAAATGTAATTCTACTTTTAGTTCTTTGACATATCTCCATATTAATTTCCATAGAGTTCGTACTAGTTTGCAGTCCCACCAGCAGTGTAAGACTGTTCCTATCTCTTCACATACATGTCAAAATTTGTTGTTTTGGGACTTTTTGATAAAATCCATTCTCACTGGAGTTAAGTGATACCCCATTTTGGTTTTTATTTGCATTTCCCTGATGGTTAGAGATATTGAACATTTCTTCATATGTTTCTTGGCCATTAGTCTATCTTTTGAAAAGTTACTGTTCATATCCTTTGCTCACTTTTTAATGGGGTTGTTTGATTTTTTCTTGCTGATTTTCCTGAGTTCTGCATAGATTCTAGTTATCAGCCCTTTATTAGATGTATAGCATGCAAAATTTTTCTCCCATTCTGTAGGTTGTCTATTCACTCTAGTGATCATTTCTTTGGCTGTGCAGAAGCTTTTTAATTTGATCAGGTCCCATTTATTTATTTTTATTGATGCTATGATTGCCCTTGGGGCCTTCTTCATAAATTATTTGCCTAGTTTGATGTCTATAAGAGTTTTTCCAATATTTACTTCTAGAATTCTTATGGTTTCATGCCTTAGGTTTAAGTCTGTTATCCATCATGGTTGATTTTTGTGAGAGGTGAGAGGTGCAGATTGTGTTTCAGTCTTCTTCATGTGGCTATCCAACATATTTCCAATTCTTATATCCCCTTGCTAAATTGACTACTTTGTTATTATATAATGGCCTTCTTTGTCTATTTTTTATAATTTTTGATTTAAAGTCTATTCTATGTGATAAAAATTTTACTGTTTCTCCTCTCTTTTGGTTTCCATTTGCTTGGAATATCTTTTTCCATTCCCTTACTTTAAGTCTGGATGCCAGGTGAAATCAGTTTCCTGTGGGCATCATATAGTTGGGTCTTGTTTATTGATGTCTTCAACCAGTCTGTCTTTTAATTGGAAAATTTAATCCATTTACATTCAAAGTAATTACTGATAGGTAAAGACTTAATACAACCATTTTGTTAATTGTTTTTTAGTTGTTTTGTAGATACTTTGTTTTCTTCTTCCTCTCTTTTTGCCCTCCTTCGTGGCTAAGTGATCTTGCCTAGTGGTATGTTTTGAGTTCTTTCTTTGTATTTTTTGTGTATCTACTACAAGTTTTTGCTTTGGGGTTACCATGAGGCATACAAATATTATTTATAGCTACAACATGTTATTTTAGGCTGATAACAGTTTGACATTTATCACACACACACATAATACACACACACGATATACTTTTACTCCACTCTCCACCCAAAATGTATATTGAATTTTTATGTCACATCTTTTTATGTTGCATATCCCTTAAAATTATTGTAGCTGTCATTATTTTTAATTATCTCGTCTTTTAAACTTCACACTAAAGATATAAGTGATTTACTTACCAGCCTTACAGTATTAGAGTATTCTGAATATGATTATGTATTTACTTTTACCAATGAGTTTTGTATTATACTTTCCAATGTTTTTGTGTTACTAATTAGCATCTTTTTCCATTTGTTTGAAGAAGTCTTTTTGACATTTCTTGTAAGACAGGTCTAGCGGTAATGAATTCTCACAGTTTTTGT